>CABFOV010008843.1:5142-21799 GCA_902141375.1 Timema poppense
AAACAAAAAAATTGTAAATACATTCTATCTTTGTGTGCATTATCTTAGAAACGATGACATTTTAAGATGCAACTACAGTCCAATTTTCAAAGGAAGAGCCTTAGCTAGCAGCCACAACAATAATAATGAATCTACTTTTACGTAGGTAGGCTAATTGGTTGCAACTAGTGTCCGACCGAACATTCGGCTTTGGCCACCTTCGACCATAAATTGCACCTTCCGCAAAATAATTGGCTTCGGCCAAAATTAGAGCGAAGCCGAAGATTAATTTAACCTACCTTACCTAATGTACGCTCGTGGGTGCGGCGCGGGAGCGGTCACGTGACAAGTTATTGCATGTTGTATTTAGGCGCCCGGTCGGTAGAGTTAGACTAGTCAGTAACCAGTAGTGCTGACACATGGTCCGTGTTTACTATAGTATAGTGCTAATATCAGAGTTATTAATACATTTCCCCTCAAACCTTGGCTAATCTAATTCATTATTATATACATAAAAGATAACTTAGTATTATTTTGTACGGGGCTGGATGGCAATAAAACATAATTTAGTAACTTTTTCAAAGCCAAATATTAAGAGGAAGAAGTGATTGATATTTTTCTCATACGTTTATTTTGTATTTATATTATTTTGTGTCATAATTTTGGAAATGTATTATATTTTATTTATCAACAATAAAAAATGTGACCTGTTATTAAAATAAACACTATCTTAAATTAAAAATGCAACAGAAATGGGATTAACCTTAAAAATAAGGATTTTTCACAATATGTGCGATTTCTTCGGCTTTGGCCGGAGGTGAAAAGTAAAACGAATTTTGGCATCGGCTTCGACCAAAAAAATTACCTTCGGTCGGACACGAGTGGCAGACATAGTCCATAACGAGTCACTCTCGTATTTTAAGTTACATCCGTCCAATCCGACGGGTCAAACGGATGAAAAAAACTTAAGTGTATTCCAGCCTTAACACTAATAAAATACCCTATTAGGTTCTATAATGTTGTCAATTTTGGCAACAAAAAAGTTTGCATTTTCTATTAAAATTGTGCTGTACATCAAACAATAAAGTAGTAAGTTTTTCGAAAACTATATCAAGTTTCACATAACGTTAGTGTATTATTTAAAAAGAAACTGTGAATAAATGTGGCATACCATTTAATTAGGGGAAGGAGATGTAGGCCTTATTTGGGGGACCTATATGTCAAATAACCTTTTCCCTATCGCGAAATATAAACCAAATATAAATAATATGTATTGTATTACCAAATTATTTAATTGTTCTACTTTAAGAGGTCTTTCAGCCAAGAGGATTACACATAGAGAATGAAAGCACATTTAGCAAGTTTAATAAAACCACCTTAGAACTCGCGTAGAAAATATCACAGTACATGCCTAAACGATAAAACATGTGTTTTTATTTTATTATAAGTAGGTACCTATGTAAAAATAATGTGAATAAATGTGGCATACCATTTAATTAGGGGAAGGAGATGTAGGCTTAATTTGGGGGACCTACATGTTAAATAACCTTTTCCCCATCGCGAAATATAAACCAAATATAAATAGAAACAATATGTATTGTATTACCAAATTATTTAATTGTTCTACTTTTAGAGGTCTTTCAGCCAAGCGGATTACACATAAAGAATGAAAGCACATTTAGCGAGTTTAATAAAACAAACTTAGAACTCAAGTAGAAAGTATCACAGTACATGCCTAAACGATAAAACATGTGTTTTTATTTTATTATAAGTAGGTACCTATGTAAAAATAACTTAAACGGCCTTCTGAATGCTTCGTTATTGATTTATCAATCAGCGCCTCAATGGTAAAAACAAGTCACTTTACTATTGTATATTGATATCATATGTTTTTGTTATTATATTAAGTTTTTCTAGTTTATAACATTATTATAAAATAGTTTTATATAGATACTTAACATGCAATTAATATTATTTCAAAAATCACCATCTAATTAGTTGTTAACCCGGCGAGCTTGTTAGGCCATGCATTGAATATGTTGTAAAAAATACTTACATTTTAGTAAGAGTTATTACTTCTCTCTTTAACTGTACTAACACAATCAAATTTACTATTTAATAAGACCTAAGACATTGAGAATAATAAATTTCGTTGTCCTAATTTAAGGAATGTAATCCATCAATTTATTTTCATGACACAAACAGAAATTAATACTTTTTTTACATAACACACACGACCTCTTGTGATATACACATGAGTCGAGATTACAAGAGCTTAAGTTTCAACCGCTAGGTAGCAGGGTTGATTTTCCTATTTCACAGGGTTCATCTACAATAAAAGGCTACATTCAGTGTGTCCATTATGGCTTACAACTGTTTTATACATTTACGCATGTTATCGATTAATTATTGTTTTCAAATAATTTTATTCAGTTAAATAAGCTTCCCTTAATTATGAGGTTAAGATGCCTTTGAATATTTTTTTTAAAGTATAAAGCTAATATTTTAGATTTTATAAAATGTTGAATTAGAAAATGTATGTAATACATTAGCTCTTATGCAACCATTTCTCTTCCACAATATAATTCTCAAACACGCTGTTGATAGTAGCTACTCACAGCTCCCACTTCAGTAAATACGTTTATGTATTTATATGCCAACAGGCTATTTTTGACACATAGGTGTTTATCTTCCAGCTTCTAAAATGACACTAAATTTTAGTAGGTAGTCTTTGTTAGCCTTATAGTAATTTTTAATATGCATTTTCTAAAAGGTTTTTCAAGTCAAGGATGGTGTTTAGTATGTGGCTACTATGATATGCGAATCTTTGTGAAGTATGTTCACCCTAGCTTTTTACCTGAATTACAGATGCAAAATCCAACGTTTAGGTTTTGGGCTGCCAACACTTTTACAAGATCACTGTTTTGTTACAATGTTTTTAATTACGTGTTATATATTACATCTAAAATAACGTAAATTTAAGTTTTCTCACATAATTTTATTACTTTTAATAATTTCTTTTTATACTATCTGAAACAATATTTTAACATAATTAAAAGTAGATCTACTTATTCGTGTTGGAATGTTATTGATAATGTGTAATGTGCCGACATTTATACTTTTTATTATATATAATAAATTATGTTATGATTATTTTATCGTATTTCAAAATACCTAACTGCATAAAATATTATTTTATAAACTACGTGAGTACACTATTATAAAGAACTTGTTTGCTTCATGATTACATGGTTTAAGTTTGTCGTTAGACATTTTGAAGCTATATTTGTTAGAGCTTTTGTAAAAGTGCTGTGAATAATTTTTTTTTAAAGTGGAATAAAACGATAAATAAGCTTTGTGCTCGACCTCAAAACTGTTGGCGTAGGGATACATTAGGGGCTATTTCTAGTAACTTTGAGCTATCATTAGTGTCATACAAGTAAACTCTGGTTGTGAATGGAGCTTTTTTCCATGTAAGCATAGGTGCAGAAACGTTATTTTGTCCTAAGTCATATTGGGTTGTTTAAAACAAAGCATAGGGGCAAATAGTGTCACATTGCGAGGATGGAGAAAAACTTTTGTGTATATGATAATAAAAGATTTTTAAAAAGCTCAAATTTCCTTCTAGTTTTTGTTAAAATATTTTAGAAAATCTCAAAATTACTTTGATTTTTTTTTGTGTTAAATTTTGGCGACATAGCATAAAATTTTATTTTGCATTTGTATACTAGCAATATTGGTTAAATTTTTCAAAACAATTACATCAACATACATTAAATACACTTATGCTGCATAATTAAAGTTTAAAAAAATATTGCTAATTTTATAAGATAACTTGTATGAAACTTACATCATTTACTATCAAAATAGTGTTTAGTTAAGATAGAACAATATGTACCTAGTAAGGCATGATGCTAAAAAAAAAATAACACTAATTTCTAGATTTAAGTATTCCTGACCATACAAAAAGTAGATCTTTGCACAATTTTTCCTGAACCTTGCAAAACCCCCACCCCCCTTTCACTCAATGTGAGAACATGAGGGGGGATAAGGTATGTTGCCATGCCAAACCAAAGCTGCAGCAGTTATGAACATAATGCTAAATGGAAAATTATTCTAAAGCTAAATGAAAAAAACCATATTATTTCGTAGTTTGCCTTTCGTTTCAAGTGACATCTCTTTACCAAGTATTGATATACTTGTTCATTGGACCATGAGAACTAATCAAGAGCCAAGGTACTACTAAAACAAATGATTAAACAAAGTTACACCAATAGTTAAAATCAGGTTAATTTACACCAACATTCAAGCAATTTTAAAGTTTTGATATATTCCATGAAATAGTCCCTTTTTATTAATTTTGTTGTATATGTAATATTATGTAATATTATGTAAAATTATATAAGGAAAAACCTAAATAAAAGAGCAACTTTGGTAGGTATAATAAGATTTTTTTAGGAAGAAACTTTAAGAAAAACATATTCTTTTGTGTGCACAAAAATGATAACATCTTACTTTATAATTGAATCAGTCATTTGAAAAAGGGGGTTAGTCACAACTAACACCAATGGACTTGACTCCTTTTTCGAATGACTGATTCAATTAATATTATTTCATAGGGTATTGTCATTATCTACAAGTGAGAGTCGCAGACCACATAACTTTATGTACAAATTGAACACTATTTATAAATTGGTAAAATAAGTTTGTTTCTTTTGTAATTGAACTGTATAAAGAGTTTGTTATTATAGTGGTGTTGATATTATGATAAATTTAAGAATTATTATGTTATCCCTTCATAAATATAAAAAACTATTTATTCTCAAACAATTAAATAACAATACATTTAATTTGACGTAATTTATGAAAGTGTTTGTACAAGTGTCCATATTGACATGAGCTCTAGGCCTACATGATCAACCATATATTTAGAAATATCTTCACTTCTTTAAAGATGCCAGCGCAAGGAATGAGGGCTCGTGTCTCAGGTTACGCAGATGTGCTGATGCCTGACAGCTCACCTAATTGTGCTAATTGAATAAGATAAAACCAGTAAGTACTGTACCATTGAGCAATATCAGTATTTTGAAAATTCACATTTTTCTTTCAATAAACTCACAGGAGGAGTGATTTAGTTTTAAAAGAGCGTAACAAGATTGTGTATGCTACATTCTGTGAAGTGGTATATTCTATGAGGTAGCCAATGTTAGGGTAAGGCCTACTTTATTTGAAATAAAATAGTATTTTAAAGTATTCAACCCCAACCTAGAGATGTGAGCATTAGTTATGTTTATGAACAATTAAATGCTGTCTAAATTTCCATTTCTTCTGAAATTTTTTATTACAAAACTTACACTTTAATATCTTCCTATGTGAGATCTCATGTTTATTAAGAGCAACTTTTGTCTGAAAACCCTCATTGCAGTCCAAACATTTTATCTGAGCCTCCCCACTGTGAATATCTTTGTGTGCAAGGAATTCTGAAAGCTTTGTGAATGACATGTCACAGACATGGCATGGATGTAAATGTTTACATCCAGGGTGAGTCTCTTCATGCTTCCTCAAATTTTTCTGATATCGAAATCTATGTCCACAACCAGTACATGCATAACGCTTATTTAGTCTTACTTTTGGTTTCTTCATCTCAGAAAGAGAATTTGCTACTGAAACTTCTGAAGACAATTCTTGAACAGGTAATTTTTCCATGTCAATAATCGAAGGTGAGGACATTTTTATGGATGACGATTTTAGCATATCACTTGTAACCTTACGGTGTGATAACGAGTGCACTTTTAAATTTATCTTATTAAGAAACATCAGTCCACAAATAGGACAGTAACATTCATAGTTCTTCATATGAAATGATTTGCGATGGCGTTCATACTCAGTTTTATTAGAATACAACATCCCACAAAGTGTACAGATTATTGTGTCGTTTTTCTTCATTTCACACACTGTATTGTCTTTCAAAAACAAACATCTCATATCCATATCCGCCTCTCCGTGCATAGTTTTCACGTGGTCTGTCAAGCGAACTTTATCACTAAAACATTCCACACAAATTAAACACTTTATGAATTTATCACTGGTATTTTCAAATTTGTTAATAGTCTGAAGAGAGAGTGTGATGCCACAAACATGGCATACCTTGTTTAAACAAACTTTATTTTTACTCTCTGCCAATGTTTTAGAAATGTTTTTAGTATTATGCTTACAGCTTTCATCACCTTGTTTCAATGCCACCGCAGGACGAAAACTATCAACGCGTACAGCAAAACCATCAACAGATTCTTTGGGTTTATTTTCTGCAGATTTAATTTGTTCCAAGAACAAATTGAGCGAATAGGTATTGGCTGCAGAGTCCAACATGTACTTCACACCATGAATTATAGATGCATGTTCTAATAGCAGATTTGAGGAGTCGAATCCCAGTTCACAATAGCCACACTTATAATACGAGTTATGAGTGCCTCCCAATAACTTTTCATCAGAATTTGCAACATTCAACTCAGTTACGACACTTGTATCCATTTCAGTCATGCCGTCTTCATCAACTTCACACAGATTATTCTGTAGATGAACCACAAGATCGACAATTCCAACTATTTTTTTTCTACAAACTGGACACTGAAGATTTCCCCAGACATAGTTTGATAGGTGGGTTACCAGTTCACCAATGGTAAACCGTCTCTTGAGTCCTTGGCAGCATAGCGGGCAGTCAAAGGTATTTGCTGAGCCTGGCAGAAAAAAAATATTCAACAAACATTACCATGGTTTTGGAATAAAAAGAGTAGCCTACATTTATGAAATGAAGCCAAACGTCAAGATTAAGATTAAGTCTTCACCCAAAGAGCTGTACCAACTGAGAATCTATTATCTTAGCCAATGAATTCACACCTAAAATTCATAGATACAATTCAAACATCAAAATCTATCCTGTCAAGTATTAAAAACGGTTATGGTTGCTTTCAATTCAAATGAACAAAATAAAACCTGGACCAACACTTCCAGGATTATGCCCCAAGAAAATAGCTTAGGGGGCTTGCTATCATGAATAAGAGACTTGATTTTACTGACTCACAATCACACATCATGATTTTTTTTATTCCTTATTCATGTTTTGACACTAATAGGTGTTTTTGTTAGCAAAATATTAAACCTTAATCATAGGCCTAAACTATTTGAGTGGTATGGCTGGTACACACAAGTTTATAGTTAAAACTTACTTTCTTCAGTGGCAATGAAAACACCCGGTGACTCGAACATGGGATGAGTTTCTTTCATGTGCTTTCCTAATGCAGCATAAGAAACCGTGGAGACACTGCATGTTGATTTGGGGCACACAAAATGATGTTTCAGGCAAAGAGGCTCAACCCTGTGATGTTTGATCAAGTGTTTATCCAGACAGTGTTTAGAGGCAAACACTCTGTCGCATAGCCAACAGATCACTTCTTTATCCGTACCCATTTCCAAAATAAAGCTAGAGATACCGTGAGGCTCATCTTCGCCATCGGCTGGATATTGAGGAAACATCACAAATAAATGGACGAAGTTGTCAACAACCTCACAGACCAGGATTGAATCTTATACAGGAAAAAAACACATATATTCAGATTGTCGTATTTCGATAGTTGGGTTTTGACAATCTTGAACAACCCTGAAAATAAAGATAGGCTAGTTATAATTTTACCATAAAAAGAGGGTTTAGTATGCTAACAATTTCTTTTTGGAAAAAAATATGTTCACAAAAATAACAATACCTACAATTCAATGTTAACTTATAAATTACATTTGACACATAAAAGGAAAGACGTAAAAATATTTTTCTTTGATTATAAAATAATTTATTTCTGAGTCGACTAAAAAGATCTTCACAATACTGTACTGTATTTACACCATGTTAATTACCACATATTTCCACAATTAAGGTGGCTACAAAACTTTTACTATAAATTCCCTAAAATTTTCAGGTTTTCCAGACAACATTAAAAAAATTTAAAACAAACTTTTTTAAAGTTTTTTTGTGGATGGGATATTTTTTGTTTATTACATTGATTCCAAATTTTCAAAAAAATCCTAAGCTACCAAAATTAACATTATTATGAATTTGTGTTTATTTTCTAGTACTTATTTAATTAGGTAATATTTGTGTCACTCTATAAATAAGTTATAAAATATACCCTGTAGAACCAGGTTATGTTATGACCACCATCAGTAGGTAATCCATTTTGTTAACAAACCAAATATCTCACATTTGTTTAAATGGTTAGGTGGCAAAATCAGTCAAGTATTTATTATTTTAGCATTGCGTCTTACTACCAATTTGGATTTTACGCTTAAATATTAATTACGCTTATGGACTGGAACTGGGAAGGTTGAATTTAGAGAAAGTGAACCTGCATTTGTGTGGAGGGAGAGTAGAAAACCACGCCACCATGAAATGTAGAAGTTGTAAAAGCTTAAATCAAATAACTAGCCTAAGTTATAAATAAATTTAGGCCTATATACCAATCATAACTTTTATTAACACTTAATTTTCTTAGACATGTAGGCCTAAGGCTAGGTTAGGCTAGGTTTGTTTGTAATTTATTACAAAGAAAAGATTATTTTAATCTAAATTATTACATAAAATATGTGTTCAAGTGTATGAAATAATCATTTATATGTTATGAGTTACATACTGACATAACCTAACCTTACATGTCTTAAAATTAGACAACTACCTAATAATAGGGATGGGAACCGTGTGCACTGAGGACGAGGTTCTTTAATTCTTTTATGCCATATAATGACAAATTTTATATTCTTAGTACTTATATATATACAAAAACTAAAGCAAATTTCCAATTAGGCCTATAAAATAATTAATATTGTCAATTTATCCTATATAATATTAAAAACATAAAAAAAACACTTAATCTTTCATTTTTTGGGAAACTCCAAAGCCATCATAAACCAGCTTTACCTGTTGTAACCTCTTCAAATTTCATACAAAATCCTAAATAATAACACAATGGTGAATTAATATAGGTATCATTAATACAAACTAATTGTTTACCAGTACAAAAATTTCTGTTTTTACATAACAAACCTACTTTTTGTAATTGAATAAGTTTTGTATTTTTTTTAAATTTTGATCAAAACACTTTGTACAACTTATATGTTTATAACTAAGACTATCCCAACCAAACTTAACCTAACCTATCATGTATGAATAAATACATACATTTTAAGAGAAGGAAATGAAGAATAAAGAGAACTTACAAGAATAGGAATCCATAGGGCCATGCATCAAAATAGCGTGAATATGATCTCCGAGTGTGTTCGTAAATACAATTCAACATATTTAAAAATCTCGGAATTTAATGAAAAATATGTTGTTGAAGCACGAAGGGCTAGGTTTTGTTCATTTGTGATAGTAGGCCTATTAAAGTACTTTTGGTGCCATGTTGAGATATTCTTTTGAATAGGCTATTTACATTCTAGCTTATATATTAACGTTCTTCTGTCACTAGGTGAGTTTCCTAAACCATATAGAATTATTTTACAATATTATGTTTTAATTGGACATTTACTTTTGTTGCTGTGTTTATAGATGGTTGAAAATATAAAATCTATCAATAAATTACGCAGAACAAATGAAAAAATCTCACCCTAGGCGCACAGTGATCTGTAAAATAGGTGAGTCTATGTATTATTTTCTAAACTTTATCGTAAATCATTTTAATTTCTTTACCAATTATGTGTTAAATGCAGTTAATAACATTGGCTGTATCAGAATAGTCAAGTACACTTGACTTGATGCAGACTTAATGACTTTACACTTTAAACGCACTTGAGATCGAAGACTGGAACAGACTATTTAGACGGCAAAATATCCTCTTCATACCCTTGAGTCCGCAGTGATGCTTCCTACCAATGATCGTGGAAACTATTTTAAATGCCATCTATGAGCCTGAATTAGCGCAGGCCACATTCAGATTTGTGGTGACTTATTTTCGCTGTACATAACAAATTATCCTAATTATCCAACACAACACAATACAACTCAACAACAATAAAAAAAAGGCACATTTAATGTGCGTTATCAAAGATGGCATTACTCTACGAGCTCATCTATAGCAGACAAATAATTAAACAATTGCCGATTAAATACCCCATTGACGCACGTGTCAAGGGTAACTTGCTGTCACCCTTGGACTCAAGGACGTGCGAGGGGTGCATTACCACACTTCATTATTATTCGGAGGAATCTACACTTGATCATGTGATTGAATGCTACTATCAAGTTAACGTCAAGGGTCAACGGCACGTGAAGTAGACTATTTTGATACAGCCAATGTCTGCTAATGTTATTTTTGGCAAAAGATCTTTTTCAAGATTGTGAAGTTTTATGTAATAGACCCAAAAGGTTTTTTTTAGTGTTTTACATCACGTTTGGGTGATATGCCGATGCACTAATTACTTTAATGTGTTAAAGATGAGAAATGTTGAATTCAGATTAAGTGCACCAGCAATTGCGTGGAGTTAGAGTGGAAAATAAAATCAGTAGGCCCGACAGGGATTTGGATCCGATCTCCTCGTCGTCGGCAGACGGTAAATTACGAGAGTAACGTCTTAGACCATAGGGCAACCAAAGCGGGTCAAAAAGTTGTTTTTTTAAATTCTGAAAAACAAGCTAGTTAATATAAAAATAATTAAATGTTTCAGTACTAGTAGGCTAACATAACAGCTCATTAAAATTATTTCCAAAAGATGAACTCACCACTGAATGGAGTAAATCAATGTGCTCCAATAAAATTTAACAATAATTTTACATTGCTATTCCATAAATCATAATGCTGAATTGACTAAAATAATTGAATAATTTATTATTTACTCTATTCAATTGTTTAATAATTTGACTCATAGAAAAAGGATAAACATGGAAAAGCCACTATAATATTGGCAAGTAGAACCACATTGCTAGCGCTCGTGACGTTAGTGCCACTAATTAAAGTATTCAAAGGGATAAATAACAACTTAAGGGGGGAGTACAAAATAAAATTAAATACTACATTATATTAGACTCTGTAAAACAGTCAATTCCTGTAATTATGATTTTCAAAAAATATTTGTGTAATAGTATTTAGTTCAAATCTTGTTCACGTAACACTATGTTTGAGAACTGTGTGGACTTAGTGTAATTTAACAGATAAATATAATTAACTTTTTTTTCTCTATTAGTTTAATTCTTTTGATATGCTTAACGCCTCAAACCTACCTACATAAAAAATATTTTTTCCAAATTTTTTTATTTTCGTGTATTTTGAATTAAAAACTAAAATGATATTAATAAATTTAAAAAAAGTTTTCTTCTTAGTATATTAGTTTAGAAAAAGCTATATAAACAACGATGATTATTTTACGGAATTGAAAATTCCCTAAAACTGTAGTTCTACCATTTGACACCACGTAACAACACGGTCAAGCTTAACTTGTGCCACTCGGATGTCTTCAAAATGATTGAATCAGCTTTCCTCACCTCCCGCCATCACACTCTCTTCCCATTGTGAACATCATAATAAAACCCTTGCTGGTCCCACTCATGATCCTTTTTGCTTGACTGGATTACAAGCTTTATTAGTACTATTAACCTAGCCTTTTACAGTGTTAACAGTATTTATAGAACATGAATGAGAAGAATTCCTAACAAAACCAAAATGTATCCAGGAAATGACTTCAATAGAAGTGTCAAGTATCAGCGGTGTGTTTAGGGCTCCAGAAACGCAAATTAAAGTATTTTTCTATAAAGATTGAGATTAGTGAAATATTAAAATAAATATGATATAATCATTAAATATAATATATATATTGAATATTTAAATCAGTGAGTTTTATTTTAACCAATTTCTGTATCATAATTAAGAAAATATTTGTTACAAAATGGGCAGAAATAAAGGTGATAAGAAAGGTCACGGCCGTGAACACAAAATAATTTTTTAGTTTTGAACCGAATCATTAGAGCCATTTTCAAAAAAATCTAACTTTACAAAACTCAGTATATATTTATCTACTAGTACTGAATGATTTTTTAAAATAAATAATATATATATTTTTTTTAGAAAAACAAATATTATATATATAATATTTATAATGCAAAAAGCTTAACAATTATCCAATTTGAACCAAATTACTAAAGCCATCTTTTACAATATTAATATTTCGAAAAAAATAAGTCAATTAGTAAACTATTAGCGGAAGTTGTTCTCCCATAACAAGTATACATCTTTATATGTCATCCACATGAGAAATGAGGTGGACTAGACAGGATTAGCTCAAGATAAGAGGTGGCGTACTTTAGTAAGTGTAGCAATGAACTCTCGAGTTCCTAATACCATAGACTAGTAGCCCGAACGGATAGTAAGACTCGGTGATAAAAAGAATAGCAAAACGAAAAGTGTATTGATAAAGTACTTAGTATGAAATATGAGTAGTATTTTGTTCTTATTCACAGATAACACTGCTTTAAATAATGATTGTGAAGTATTTTCAATACTTTTAGCATTCTTTTGAGCTTTTAGTTTTTAATCCTGTTTATGACAGACCTATGTCAATATTACCCAACTTAAGAAAACATAACCTTCAATTAGTGAATTTGAATACGCAAGAGACTGGATTTCCAATGACGGGGTGATCGGGGTTTGAATTCCAGTCATAAATTCTTTCGTACTTTTATAAATGCTTTGTGTACTTTAATTTATTCATTACTTACTGTAGATACAGTTGATAGCTTATATATTCGATCTGTCCAAGATGTTAGAAGGACATATTCCCTGGCCTAAACTCCAATTTTGGAAACAATGTGTAGGTCTATATCTCCCTCCTCCCATCTGCCTCACAGGTTTTAAAACCTGTCCGGGCTATACACAGTTGTAATTAATACTCAAAGGGTGTGTAAATATGGGGAAGGTAGAGTTTAGAGAAAGTGTACTTATATTTGTGTTGAGGAAACGTGATAGTCCTTTTAAATAATACACTCATTAAATTCTTACTATAGTAGTCTACTAGGGGAATCACTAATAGCTCAAATTTAATGTTTTTGACTAAATAATGATGAGTTTGTTATATTCTAGACAATCCTGGATGCTACTTTGCACATACTACAAACGTGATCAATTGCTATAGTTTTATTTTTACACTCTGTAATGAAAACACTTGGAGTTCACTTTCATGACTGTGCACATCACTGATCAGGATAACACGACACATTTTTGTTCACACCCATTGTCCTTCACACTGGCGTGTATATCCCAGTGTAGCTAATCACTCGACAACACATTTCCTCACATTCATAACAGAGTTAATCCCGCTTTTGTTATTACATATTCGTAAATCTTTGTCTATAATGTCCTAGTTAGAAATAATAAAATTAGCCTGCATTTAGCATTCCACATATATAGGACCTTGCTATTTGTAACATATGATAGTGCAGTAAGATTTTATGGTTACTGTACGATATAGTACCAATTCGAACCTAACCTTTCATGTGTGAGTAAATACAAAATCCAATCAAAAATTATTTTAATAATAATTTTGTTAGAAGGAATTGACGTGGATGTCCTAGTAGGATACGACTCAAGAGGACAATTTGATTAGTTTTCAACACATTTTTTATTTAGGCCTGGAATTTCTAGACAGTATTTCTTTTGTTACTATCGTAATCCCACATCTTAAAGTGTGTGATTGAGTGCTATAAATCATAAAATATATCGTAATTTGGCAGAGAGAACAATAAAGAATCCCGGCGTGATTCCATACCGTTTTCCACGACCGTTTTTCTTATAGGCATCAAATAATAATTTTATTTAGCACCACAATTACATCCACAAGGATACATATAATCAAATAATACCTAGGCTACTAAAATTATAGCATTTAAATATAAATTAATTTGTGCAGTTTATTTAAACTTAGCTTATGGGATGGAAATTAAGGTTAGTTGAGTAACAGCAGAACAATCATCATGTTATTTCAGTTGAATTTTCATCTTGAAGATCATTAAAATCAATAATTAGGCTCGCTTTAAATAAAGTTAAATCCTTTCTAAAAGATTGTTCGCCACTATAGTCAGGAAAAACCTTTTGAAACTATGTATAATAATTACTTTTCCCATTTTTATGGTGACAATTCGCGTTAATACAACGTAATTGAACTGTTTCCCTTTTGAGTTTCAAAATGTTGCTACATGGGTGGTGTATGCGTTTTACTAGCGCTCCTATAGTCTAAAAAAAAATTATACTAACCTCTCTTTAATTACCGTGCTCAAAGCCGAGTAAAAGTTGAAATGTCACCGGAAGGGAGCTCACAAATGTTTTATTTCTGCAATGAATGGCTGCCACCTCATCAGCATTTAACAGATTGTTGAAGGAGAATGTCTATAAACATTTATTGTTGTATGACGTGACTTTGATGTTTATTAAACAAGTCAACACTATTTATTGGATACATTAATTTTGTTTGTTTTGTCATTTTATGTTAAAATGGATCTCAATCTTTTAATATTCTCTATAGTTGCAATTTTAGCAACAAATGTGTGCGGTATTATGTGGAATCTACACCCGAACACGCAAAAGTGTCTCAAAGAAGAATTACAGTCTAACGTTTTGGTAACTGGAGATTATGAAGTGTCTGATGCCCCCGGCCAGAAAGTTGATTACATAGTATGTATTATAAATATTCTTATAAAGCTTTAAAACATAACCTAAACTGTATTTAATAACACATCGTTTCAAGAATAAATAACTTTCAAAGACAAGCATCTGCATTCGCGAGTTATGATCTGTTAATGTTTATAGTTTTCAATTGACATAAATATCTATTATTAAACTTTTTTGATAACTTTAGCTTTCCTAGTTTAGTTTAATTACTTTGATTCAATGTCTGATCACTAGAACATAAGCTAAAGAGTAGACCTTAATCTTAAAGCTAACAAATGAATTACTAAATAGCCCTGTTGATGTCACTCATTAATGATTGGCTGGCTGGATCATGTGATACCCTTCAAGTAACGTTCACTTAAAGTAAAAGACCTCCCAGGACATACCTTACATCGAGTTAATTGCAAGTCAATGTTAAGTTAACTGCATCGTGATCGCTTCCATTTAAACACACAAGGAGATCCATTGTGTTAAGTTAACGTGAAGTAAACATTAAGTTGATTCGTGATCTCAGCATTATGCAAGAACGAAACTGAGTGGACATGTAGTGTGCTTGGAACTGCACCAGGCTGCCTCTCATGTTATGTCATTTTTTGAAAAAATCGCTGTGCATTGTAATCAAACCAACACTACTGGCTCAATCACCTTAGTTCTACTTAGGTAGAGCTACCCTGGCATGTAAAATTTGCTAATCTGACTATTAAAACTTTTTATAATGGTAGACCGAGGCCATATCTCTATCACTGATGGCTTCTATAAATTTTTTTTCCGTCAATATTCACAATTCTCTTGCATTGAAAACATTTGTTGCTATGACTTTGACATTGAAGTGTAACATAACAGTAGCTATAATAGTCCTGATGATGACTCACTCTTTGGTGTCCAGATTCCATTCTGCTCATTATGACTCATCATCTTTAATTCAAATTCACATTTTCTAATTCCCCATTCTCTTTTTTTTAGGTGAAAGATTCTGTAGGACATATTTTGTCTCAAAAGGATGATATTTCTAAGGGAAAGTTCTCATTTGTCACAGAGACTTATGATACATTTGAAGTTTGCTTCATTTCCAGGGTTTCACAACGTAAGTATGAAAACTGCATGCACTATTTAAAAAAGATAAGCTAGAATGAAATCATTATGGCTGGTTAATTGCATACTCAGCCCTTATATGATTGATCATTTGTATCTATAAATGAAATGTAAGATTGATTACTATTATTATTTGTAAAAATTAGGGATGGGATCTTCAATCCCTCAGGATATTTAAGTATTCGAGATTATTTTGGATTCAAGACTCAAATCCATTTAAAAAAATGATTTACAATTTTTTAAGCGGAATTTGTTTTAGATCTGCAATACAGCTTATTGGTGGTTCAGAACTAATTATAATTGAACTTAACAACCAGGCCCCAGACAAGTGATTTAACACTTAAATTAATTTATGAATGTTATAATGAATGTATTATAAAAAACAATGTTAACATTTAGTTAGGCTACTATTTGTATTTTATATTTTTCTACTAGCTATATTTAAAAATATTTTCTTATTTTCATAATTTTTTCCAAGGGTCAGATTCATAAAATACATAAAATAGTGGATTTAACCCAACTTTAGTAAAAATTTAACTCTGCAAGTTAGCCTGATGGTTATTTGATGAATAGTAACCACTCTCTGATTTAAAATAAAAATGATTAAAGTAGGCCTATATTAAGTGATCTATAAGGTTACAAACTGTAGATTGAATTTTTGAAACCGTTTTAAATTGCTGTTGTGATTTACTTGCAGGATCAACTTAGGGTTTTTTTCTTACCACATTTTAGTTAAATCAATTACACTTTTTGAATAAGGATGTGAAAGGTAGAGTTTAAGTAAATGCATCCTCATTTGCATGGAGGTGGGAGAACAATTTAAGAGAACCATCCTCATTACACTACTTGACAGATTCAAACCCCCTGTCACTGGTAATAACACGAGG
>CABFOV010008845.1:0-21798 GCA_902141375.1 Timema poppense
AAATAAAACGAACAACACATCTAACGATGGTACCAACCTAAGCTAGAAAATATCCCTGCATAGAATTGCATATTTTAACATTAAGAACTTCAAAGTTGCATACATAACAGTTTTTGATGTTTACCAACTGGATTTGAAAACGATTGTGTGAAACTTCACCTTACTGGTTTCTTCCAAACAAAGCATGCTGAGTACATTCTTCCCCTTGTGACGTAATTTGCCACCCTACCTTTTATTTCCCTATATTTTTATAATTTTTGTGAATAATTTCCTATTTATTTTCGTGTGAAATTATGCACTTCGAAGTTAGGCCACCGCGTAACACGCTGGTTGCCGGCCTGACTAATAATACTGTTTACATCCATATATAAAATAAAAGGACTGAAGGAATAACGTATAACATTGTTTTAAATGAGGAATTTTGATTTAAGGAAGAACACTTTTACCTTTTATTAAACAACAAAAAGGTTGTTTGACTCTTGTATTTATTTTCAACGTCGATCATGATTGTTTTAACGCATGCGCAGATCTATCAAACAAGTGAGTGGCAGATCTCGTGATTGTAGAAGAAAAAAAGGAAAGATGTAAATAACTCAAAACTAGCGCACTTTTCAATTTTGACAGATAGAAATAAACATTTAATTCTTTTATGAAAACATTGTTCACATTCATTGGCATATATTTATGTTAAACTTGCATTGTATTTGATTTTTATCCCTAGGGCATAGCCAACATTTTATATTTTGTTTTATTATATTACTTTTCTCTTTGGACTTGGAAGTAAAGAATAGAACATTTTTAAATTTGATTTTGGAAGACTATCTAGAGGAGACGGGGTCTTCTTCCTCGGTGTTGGTCTAACATGGAGCCAAATCTGTGGAGCTCCTAGTTCAAATTATTTTAAAGTGAATTAACGGTTGTAAATTTAAGTACAAGTAGCAAAAATGGAAAGCTAAGTGTGTGTGTGCAAGAACTAGACTTTATTTTCGTTTGGATTGTGGAAGAATTTGCATTACTAAAGTGAAACAAATTTCTGAAGTTGGTGTTTCAATAAGGACTAGCTCTTGGGCGAGGTCAAGTCAACTCTTCAACTTTAATTTTTTTTTTCTCTCCTATAAAAATCAGAATTCATGTAAGAACTTTCAGAAAGACTATCTAATTCAGAAAATTAATCAACTTTTTATTTTTATGTCTAAATATTAATTGTATGATTTTCTTTTCTCTCTTTCTTTTGTTTCAACAATACTATTTTTTACTTTGTTAAATTAGAATTATAACTATCCGGAATTCCATAGGTAGGATTGGGATGTGGTAAAAGGGGAAACAATAATAAATCCACAAAAGTTCCAACAATTGTCTATTTTATAAATTTTTATTTATTGTAGTCTAAATTACTACATTTTGTTCCAACGATCCATTTTTTTTTTGTTAGTGTTCATGTTTTAGTCTCTAAAGTTTCCCCAGTGGTCTCTAGTATTGAGAGTCGTCGTGCCACTGCCTGAATAAGCCGAGGTAAATGTTTTTATTTATTTTTTATTATTATTACTACTTTTCTCCTAGATCCTAGGAGTGGCGCCCAACAAAAGCACAATTTTTATACATCTTGATGTTAACTATTGTTGTTATGTAAACAAGATTCAGAAGACACTGATACTAGACACAGAAAATTATAATTTATACAATAAAATATATAACATTTTTATATATTTTACTACAACCTATTAATGTGTATCCCATTTATCCTATGACTGTATGATCTCTGGGATCCTGTGTCTATCAGAGCTCGAACAGTTCAATTACCCCTTTTCTCCTTTAATTGTACAGTAAGATTTGAAGAAGTACTTCAGAGCAAGAATTATTTGCCAATGTATTCTCCACAGGATCCCTTGTACTTTCAGGTAAGTCTTTCTTCAAATTGTCCTTATCCCCAGACTTAAGAACACTAGTTTCTAGTTCGGGTCAAAGTAGAATACTGTGTTTACCATCACAGATTAAACACTTTAGTTTACAACTCTTTGCAATGTGTACACTTTTCATACAAATAAAACAGCGACTCTGCCCAATAATGTTAAGCTTCTCATCTCTGGTCAATTTTCTGGCTCCAAACAATCTACAGAAAAATGTGATGTGTTACAAAATATAGACAGTGAAGTGTTTGAACTAGGCCTATTACTTGTATCTACTAATGCGGCTGCTGTAGATGCCTTTGTTTCTCCTTGGCCGAGGATATTCCTCCTCTTACCTTTTACAACTTCCTCTCCACCACTGTTATTAAAACCTTTTACTGCAAGACAGATGCGCTCTTCTTGTTCGACTTCCCTCCAACGAAAGTCCATTAGGCTCTGCAGCCACCCCTCACCTTGACCTGAAGCACCACTACGTTGCCAAGCATGGAGTAAATCTTCCGTCAAACAAGATTCAACCATCGGGTATAACATTGCCGCATACTTATTAGAGGTGACTCCCAAAGTCTCAAGTGATCTCAGCTGAGTTTCCAAAAGGTCATACATAGTCAACCATCCCATCTAACAAACTCTGAAGAGTCAGCTTCAATAGTTCCCGCACATAAACTTCGACCAATAAATCATCGCGTCCGAAACAAGATCTCAAACTTTGTATAGCCTTAGGATAATTTTCTCGGGTCTGAGGAAAACTTTCGACCCTTTTTCGAGCCCTTGAACCAGTTAAAGTGGCCTGAATAAAATACCGGAATTTGCCGGTTGCATCTAAATTCTCATCTTCATCAATTTTAGCGAATTGGCTTCAAAAACTCAATCATTCTGTCATCAATAATCATCATGTCAATCATCAATATTTCTTAAATTCTATCTTGGGGAGTTTGCACATACTTTTTGAACAATGTCTACCTCTATAATCGGTTTGAATACCGGCTGCAGACAACAGCTCGTGATTTGTTTCAATGACCATTAAGTGTTTCTCACCATCAACTGAAAACAGATCTGTTGTAGTCTTCACAATCTTCGTGAAAGAAGCTCTAATGGCGGCCCTTTTCTTCTTAAACCGCAACTCTTTATCTCCACCTATACATCCTGTCACAGTCACCATAATGTCACTTATCGTTTACCTGACGTAAATAAATTTAAAGTAATATTTAAGTAAAGATAAAGAAGCGTTGCACATAAACACTATTTAATTTGTCCTTTTTATTGGAGCCACAAAAATGCCGACAACAAAATAAAGAATACAAAGAACATACAATCTTTAAAAAACATAGACAAAGCCTTATTAGAGGCATAGACATATAACAAGCTAAGTATTGAAACAATAACTAAAAGTCCATCTATTGAAACAATGACAGGTGGAAGGATAGAGGAAGATGGAGGCATTTTACTAAACTGACCCGACCACAGGCTGGAAACAGTTGATGTTGATGATGATGATGATGATTATTGCGAGAGTGACGCCTTAGACAGTGCTGCCAATGAAGTGAGTTTGTTTGATGTTACTGGTCATGAGAATCATAAGTAAATTGTCAAACAATTTTTCCAAGACACTTGCTTCCCTTCCCTGAAGTAAAACAGAGGCAATGCACCCATGCTTCCACTTCGGCTCCCTCCACCCCTCATTATTCTCCACTCTCTTCTTCAGTTCTGGCACCTATGAATAAGAAAACTTCAAAAAATCTGGAGATCAAAGTAGTTATGGTTAACTTCGCAGTATTTTTAAGGAATGTAACATAATAAAGTGTTTTTTTAAATATATAATTATAGCAATGTATAAAAAATCTAAAAAGTATTCCCACTTATCAATGTTTAGTCCAACCAAATCAATTTTTGTATAATACAGAACTACTAATGTCTCCTTATAATAATCATCATTATTAGGAAAGCTGTGTTTATTTTATACTTTTGAAGTACACCATTTTATGCACAAAATATCACCGTAGGCCAACTACTGTACAGATAAAATAAATCATGCTCAATAGCACAGCACAGTTGAAATCATATAAATAGATCTTTGTATAATTTTTAAATATTCAATAAAATTGGTTCAAATGAATTAACTATTTCAAAATAAAATAAACATGATAATTACTTTACATAATACCTGATACAAAAACAAGATATAGTTACAAATTTTACAATGACTCACTTTAGAAATAAAAAAAAAGTTTAAGCAAAATTAGAGAGAGTTCAGTAATATTTTAAATATTATATTTTCAATCAGCTTAAAGGGCTGCTGATAAAACTACCAATAGAATAACGAAAAACAATACTACTGATTATAATTAAAGAAAATTAAGCTCCAGAAGTTTTCTGAGGTCCTTTTTGAGTCATGTTGATCTTGTCTCCCAGACTTAATGCCATACCCTGAAAAAACAATTATTGTTTACAATGTATATTAGCAATATAGAATGGCAAAATGTGACTAGAATCTTGCAATTTAGTTTTAAAATATTATTTTATCATGCAAGTTAACTCTTTAATTCTTATTTGATTCACAAGCTGAGTAGTAAAAGATTTGAAGAGGCTTGTGTGGCAATAAAAATCATTAAATATCTTATCCTTTGTTTTAATTTGTAATAATACTTAATCACTGGTCCTACAAAGACTAACCAATATTACTTGCCTTGTTGAGTTAAAAAGATAATGTTTGTAATTGTCTGAACAGTGCCATATCATATTCATAAAGTATACTAATTAGTGCTCTGCTTCATTTCCAATTATTTCTCCCCATAGAATATTAGCACCTGTATGGGTTATATGCATCCAATTATTAAATAAGTACAATTGAGCTTGCAAACAACTGAATCAACTATTTTTTATTAATGAATAATTAATAATTGCTGATAAATTATTTACATACCTGACTCTTTGCCCTGATGCGGATATGACCAGTTACAGGAGCGTCGGGTTTATTGAACGGTTTCTCAATACTTAGGTTGGCAAGAGCATCTTCGCCAAAGATGGAACGAGCATACATATTTGCGGCCATGAATCCACACTGTCCTGACAATGCCTGGGCAATTTAAAATAAAATATTCAAATAAACAGAATAAATCTAATCAAACAAAGGCTATAAACTAGAGAAAAACAAAGCCAATATAAAAAAGTACATAAAATAGTTTTAAAATATTTACTTTACAATGGTATGCTGCAACTCTATTTATCTATTTGATAAATAACCAAGCATATATATATATATATGTGTGTGCATATATATATATATATGCACACATATATTAAAGGTAAATAAAATCAAGATAAACTCTAAAACCAAACACACTTTAAAACATAAGTCTTTGCTGTCACGGTATGTGGAAGGAACCACTCTGACCCTTGAAATGAATGAATCCCTTTGAAATGGTATATAGAAGCATAATCATCTAAATGGCACTGTAAACATAATTATTGTATGGTTTTAGATTATTTGAACTATCTTTTTCCATTTCATTTTTTTTACCTTCTCCAATGTAGACATTTATCAGTTACTTGGGGTCTGCAATTATTTAAACTTTTGAGAACAAGCCAAACCTTAGATAAATAGTTTAAATTGTGTTAAAAAGATTGTTCAGCTCAACAATTGTAAGATTGTTGTATGGCAATATAATATTTTTGTTCTATTGTGTTTCTGGCGATGAATGACTCATTGCTTATTCTTCTCTCTACTTGTATGGTTGTTGTTTGTGAAATGTGTGGTTGAGGTGAGAAAAGTGTGTTGGAGAGTAGGTAGCCAACAAAGAGCTAGTGTATATTAGGGTAAGGAAGTGAGCTAAAATATTGTTAATGGAAGAAAGTAAGAGGGAGAGATGAAAAAAAGGTGTAGAAAAACATCCTTGCAGTGCTGGTATAACACAAATAGGTAGCTGAAAGAAAGACCTTTAGTGTAAAAGTGTATTAAGTACATTAAAAAACATATTTAGCCTATTTATTTGATAGGAGGGAGATAAGCTTGATGAATAACACAGGCTCCAAAAATTTACCATTAATATGTATTTTATAAATACTCTGTATCCAGAATTTTGATTTAAGATTCCAGTGAATTAAAAAAAAAATTAACGCAATATTAACTTATAAAAGAACTATCCACTGCTTCCCTTCAATCACTATCCATTAAATTGTTATATGAAGTTAATATTGATAGCCCAGTGGTAAAGGCTATTCACTTTATGAGAAATAATTATTTATTTCTATAAATCTTCTCTATAACTTAGTTTATATTCCTATATATTTCCCTTGCATAAGAGTTTTAAAGAAATACAAAGAAAAGTTTTCTTCTTGAGACAAAGGCAGATGAAAAGAGGAATGGAAACCAAATACAAAGAAGTGTGTGTATAAAAAAGAGAGAGAATGTGTGGTAGGGTAATATTTTATTACACTAAATACACACTAATAAATAAACTAATCAACAGGGACACAGACGTTTTGAAAACAATTTTTTTTCATTAAATGTTTGAAAAATCCATATCAAAAGCAACAAAATTTGTTTCAAGCCCAAATAAATCATTATTATGTAAAGGCTGGCCAAGCTTATTATATAATATCACTACATTCTGACACTTAAATGTAAGGTGGTGGGAGATATCATTTTTAAGTTAAGATTCGAAGCGGGAGACTCAAGAAAACACAATCACATACACTACTGATGGTTTATTCCTCAGATTATCCCCACATACATTGCCGTTTAACTCCTGACACCTTCTGCCCAGTTGTTCACCCATCCCCAGTTAACGTATCGCTTGAGATCCCTAACTTATGTGGGCAACAGTGGGATCACCACTCTCTAACCACTGTCTAACCATTGTCTAACCAATGTCTAATCATTGTTAATCTCGTAGCGCTTTAGGCATGCTGGCGCTAAACAGACTCATCTTGATACACACTTGACAACGGTCTAGAACCAACTGTATACACCAACTGTCTTGAACTAACTGCCTGGAACTAATTGCTCAGACCTCTGCTCTAGGATACTCACTAGTTAGAATCTGCCAAGTAGGAGATTCCAATGACGGGATTAAGCACCAATCAACGGGCTTAGATCCACGTCATTCAAAACCACGCGATGCTTGAACATCGCTTCTCAGATTCAATGCTCTACCATTGGAATCAGCAGTTATTGGCCTACTTGCGGATTTACAGTAAATACCTCACATTTCAGATGCTTGACCTTAAAAATATTAGCTGACCAGCGATAGTTTTGAGCTTAACAATGGATATCAAACAAGTTTAGAATAAATCACTAAGTTGAGAGCCTCACAATTACATGTTTGCTTGAGTTCACGAAATAAAACAGTAAAGGTATTTTTACACAAAATCAAAGTTTTCTCACAAATTCTTAATACTCTTATTTTAAAACTAAATTCAGTTTGTAGAGGGGCCTATAATAGCAGATAATAATATATAATATGTATATGTATAATGTAACATATGTTATATATAGAAATAGTTTATAATCTCCATAAAAAGCAATGCTTAGAAAAGTTTTTAAAAATTGATGGACCTTGACTAATCAAATTTTTAACTTTAAGTCAAAATGGCTGACAAGATGAAATAGTCAAAAGTGTATAACCCAAACGGGTAGTAAGAGGCGGTGCTAAATATTATTAAAATAAATACTTTTATTTTTTTTCTATAAAAATATGACTAATAAATTTCAACTTTATTTTATATATGACGAAATTGTATCTTGCACTGAAATAAAAGCCCTTTAAGAGCCTACATACCTCATTTATGAACGAAATAAAATTCTTGCATTAATTAATAATACATTGCAAGTAATGATTTAAAAAGTATCTTTCAGCAATTACTAAGACTTGGTAATATCAAAAAATTAAAAATCTTACTTATATGAACATTAGGTAAGTTATAGGCTTAATTTTCAGACATTTTTTCCTCTTATTTCAAAGTGATAGTTATTTTAGGGTGACGGCTTATTTTCAGGTTAATACAGTAAATAAGGTCCACTATAATATTATCTATGCCTTAAATAATATTTGAATTATAAACAATATAAATATTTGACATAGATCATGTCTTATTTTTTAGGTCCATAAAAAGTAAAGGGTTTTCCAGTCCATAAAATAGTTTTTTTAATTAAAATTATTTTTTAAATGTAAGTCTAATATATTGTGCAAAAACTGTAATTTTTGTGATTTTTTCAGGTGTTAAAAAACCATTTTAAGACAATTTTTTATTTGAGAATTTTTAAACAAAATTCAGTTTTTTTCACAAAAAATCTAATATTTATTTACCATAATATATAGTTTCTAGCATAATATTTATTGGGTTACTACAAACTGAAAAATAAAGTTTTATGTTCAATAATTATATTATATATTGCTACACACTGGAAAATGAAGTTTTATATTTAGTAATTATATTTCTGTAGATCTCAATAAACAAATTATTGTAACCTCCTTTTGTTTTTTTGCGAAATGCCCCAATAGTCTTAGAAGAAACTATATGGTAAAATTTAAAAAATCTTGATTTGAATTACAATTTTTGCTAATAATAATGGTTCAATGCTAGTGCTATCAGCAACAAACTAGCTAACTAAAGCAAAAATAAGAAGGTAGATGAAATTTATGGAAAAAAAAACACTAACATTCACCTAAAAAGAAGGTAACCAAGTAATTTGGTCGTTATTCAATCCTCAGCCTCCCATATTAGAGACCATTTCATAATCCCTAAGGTGCAACTTCGAGAACTTTTGCTACTGTAATGCTTTAACTTCGTGGAATTAATAGCTCTGAGAGAGAGGATGCTAATCACTTGGCCAGACATAGAAATAACCTGCCACCGCAAACATTCTGATGCACAAAATGGCTAGTGCCATATACCGTGACAGGAAAGACCTTCCTTTGGAATAAATTACCTTTTCTGATGACAGCATTACCTTTTCTGGCGTCAAACATTTCATGTTGGTACTGTTGATGAGGTGTCGGAGATACTCATGTAAATCGGTAAGATTAGTGTTTACCGACACCTATAAAACAATACAAATATTGTTTTTAAATTAGTAAAACATCCCCCAAAAATGTGTTTTATTTTATTATATTGGGAAAAAATTATAGGAAATAGAGATAGACACAAAGAAAATAAATAAACACAATAAGGCATTTACCGAGGAACACAGTTCACACTTTATAATGCTGTCATTAGACAAAGAGGTATTGGCTCCCTCTTGAAGAAAATAAATAATTACTGATCAATTCTTTGACCTAGGTTGCATTCCATCAAAATTGATCATGATATAAACTAACTTATAATCTAAATTTAAGTATATAGCAAAATTTGATACTGCATAAAACAAGAGATTTCTCATAAAAGTAATGTAATGACCTGAATGTAGTTCAATGTTTTTCTCCTAAAGCTGTCCTTTCTAAGACTGTGCTCTATTATATGCACAGACTAACATTATTTCACCAAAAAAAAAGAAGATTCCCTCAAAGGTATATTTTGTAGCATGCTGGGACTCTAATCGATCAGCCAGTGAGTAGGAATCATCACTTGAATGTCTAATAATAAACTCAAGGTTAAAACAAAGCTAGAGAGAACATTTATACCCTTCAGTATCACTTAATTAGATTGCCTACTGGGAAAATTTTAAGATATTGTGAAATATGGGTCCCATCTTAATTTGACACACCTAAGTATTCTAAGCACTATCACACTTAGCTGCAAATGTACGAAATGTAAAGAAAGGGAAGAAAATGAGGCCTCTAATTTACCTGCTGATCACACTTCTACTCTTACACTGATGAGTATAAACACCCACTCTACTATTTGCACCTTGACATTGACTAGCATTTCAAAATTATCTATTTCTTGTTTTCTATTCTAGATAGTCATATTCTTCCACAAACTTTTCTAATCTATACCCCAGCAGGAAGATATCTACAGGCCATTTTCAAGAATAAAACAAATAGCCTAATCTGTGGACTATTTAAAAAAAATTGTTTAGAAAAAAAACTGCTCTACTGCTCTAAGATCAAAACAATAATTTTGTGGCAATGTAAGATTATTTTTAGAATTATTTAAGGATTTATAGTTTTTGTTTTAATGTTATATTTTTAAAACTCACTGAATAAAACCTTAACACATTGACATGGGAAATCCTATCAAGATGTACCGTGACGTCACAACTAGGTAAAGTCCTAAATTAGTAATTCAGGTCAGTGTTAGATAGTGGCAGAATCTGTGCTGTGTTACTGATATTAAAAAATCACTCATGGCAGATCCAAAGGTGAGTGATTATGTTGAAAAGAAGGCTCCCTCGGAGTCTCAAGTAAACAAGAGAATGAGAAGATGTTACATTATGAATTTTAAATTAAAAACAATACGCGAGGCGCAACAAACAAATAATGTGCAGGCTGTTAACAAGTTTCCAAGAATAATATATGAATTCGGAGAAAAAATTGAGAAAAGTTTAAGAGTGCCTGCTCAACAAGAAAAACATTCACAGGTAGTAATAAAACTGTCAAATTTGTTAAGTTTAGTGTATTCAAGACATTTTATTTTTCATGTAGAACACTTTCAAAATTTTAGGGCCATATTATATGTAAGGGCATACTATATTCGGGCCAATACGGTAATAAGGAAAAATCAAAATAAATAAGGGTCCACGAGCTTGGGTTTTTTCATTTGAGTTAAACTCGAGTCGAGTATTTCTAAAAGCACCCGAGTTTGAGTAGAGTTTGGGTATATTCATAAGATGTTAAAAAGTATATAAAAACAAATGTTCTTAAGATATGCATGACACTTTTTTTAAGAGTAAATACCATACTTTTGAAACAAAATTTTAAAATAGTTTCAACACTCGTGTCTTTAAGGACATTAAAATTATACTGAACAATTTATTTAAAAACAGTTAATAAAACAATTAATTCCATGATGGCTTGGAATTGTATAGCAAGACAGTGAAGAAACACTGTACAATGATGTAAATTGTAAAGTAAGTGATAGTAAAGTGAAGGAAGCCAACCTAAAAGGATAGTTAGGTTAGGCCTAGATATGAAAAATCACACCTCTCTCTTCATGTCTTCTTAAACTTTTACACTTTCCACTTCTTCAAAACTTCGACAGTTACACACTAGTTTGAATTTTCGGGAATATTACTTTTTCATTGATGTCTTTTCATATGAAAAATAAATATTTGCAAAAATTCAAAACAATGTGCAACTGTGGAAGTTTGAAAAAGTGAGAAGGGTAAAAGTGTAGAAAGAAAATAGAGGTGTGTTTGTTTATATCGAGCCCTAACCTAACTATCCTGTCAGGTTGGATTCCTTCACTATCACTTTACATTATTGTAGTGTTTCTACACTGTCTTGATAAAAAGGTATTAAAATTGATATTTTAATAAGCTAATATATGCTTCAGTAACTTAATTTATCCTATAAGAAAACGTAAGAATTATAAAAAATTGAAATTCGAAGTTTTTCATGTTTCGTTTATTATTCCTTAGTGAAATCATGCATGATCACATCTTCTGTTCCATTTCCATTTCTCTATGCGCAATTGCACATGCACGTTGTACAGGTTCTCGTTAGACATTATTTTATTGAGAAATTTACTTCATTTCAATTTTTAATGCTTATAAAAGTTGATGCTGATACTTTAAAATTAAAAATAATATGGCTAAAATAATATTTCTAGCTATGAAATAGTTAATGCTTTTTTAATATACATGTGGTAAGTTTGGTAAAATATGTATTGCAATAAATAAGATCAACATTGATTTTAAACAGGTTAACCAACATAATTCTATAACTACATAGTAACTAAACTAGAGATAGTTTTGTAGCTAAACATATTAATTAACATGAGTTTTAAATATCTTAAGTTTGAAAACATGTAATATAATAATATATTCTTGATATTACATTTTTAATTTAACCTGAATTATTATTTTAAAAAGGAACCAGGTAAAAATTGTAAAAAGAATCATTCAATTATTTAGTAGTCTTCTGGGCTATTTTTATTTTCATTGCTTTGTCATGGCAATACAAGTAAACAACTTCAATAAACTGAACTGAATCAAGTATAATTCAAAATGGACGACAATATTGAATAAATTTACCGGTCAAAAGTGTTCATAAAGCTCCATTAC
The DNA here is from genome assembly GCA_902141375.1 of Timema poppense. Taxonomy (NCBI): domain Eukaryota; kingdom Metazoa; phylum Arthropoda; class Insecta; order Phasmatodea; family Timematidae; genus Timema; species Timema poppense. The sequence continues at coordinate 12,070 of CABFOV010008845.1, forward strand.
ATTATTAATGTGAAAATTGAAATACATTTTTTAACAATTTGTTAAGTAACCAAATGATTTATAAGGGGAAGTGCTGATATTATCTTAATTAAATAAACTATGCTTACTACTGCGTTTTAAAAAGTGATTATTTAGTTCATTAAGTAGAAGCTCGAAAATGATGAACCTACAAAACTTTCGATCTCAATCTCGAGCTTAAGCGATGAGCTCGGCTCAAATCTCAGAATATGAGTTCTCGCAGAGCCCTACAAATAAACTTCGTTCATAAACCTATACAACTTTCAAATCAAATTGATTATTGTTATTATCAAGCAATTAGTGATGAAAATTCTATTTTCTTAAATTGAACGCTTTTAAATTATTTTAATTTTGTTCATTTATGTACCATACTTTTTAAAAAAGGTAAGAAACAATCGCACTAGCTTTCTCATATTGAAGAAAATGTTTAAAAATAGGTTTTCAACAAATTACCCTTAACTAAATTTTAATCATCAAAACAACCATATCACAATACACAATTTAATTAAAACTCTTGATCTATAAACTTTAAACTAAATGGTTCAAATATTTCTAGTAAAAATTTTCATTTTAAAAATAAGTTATTTGTAGGGATGGAAGGAAATGACTCTTATTTCGGGACAGGAATGGAAAATTTTAAAATTACTCTTAAGAATAGTCTTAGATTGTAATGATATCGATTTTTCCTGTCTTTTTAATATTCGCGATCATATTTTAAAGTAAATATATTAATATTTCTTCTTTTCAGTTAATATAATGTAAACTCATCTTTTCTACACTACGGCCATGTTTCTTTTTCTTTTATTTTAACTGCACGTGCAAGAAACAAGGTTTTTACTTCCGTGTTGTAATACGCAGTAAACAAATAGCAGGTGCAGAGTAGCACATCTGTTTTCCTAAATGCGCGCTAATATAAAAACTAACCCTATTGGTCGATGGAAAGAAAGCAAGGAGTGGTCTGGGTTGACATGCTCGATTCGAGAGGACGCTAGCTGGTTAGACAGACCATTCTACTCTGCTACGGCAGACGAGATGGAAGTGTTTTACAACATTAAGTGGTGGTTTATTTTATTTACAAAACAACTTAAGGGCAAATAAAATTGTCGTTGTGACAGCAAAACACAGTTTTTCTCATTTCTTGGGCAGATTTATCTCAACATCTAGTCCAATATTTATTGTTTAAATTACATGTTTTACAATTGGCGTACTCAACGAGGGGCAGTATTTAAGGCTTTTACAACTGGCGTTCCAATGAGGGGAATCCAGCTTCTGGCTTTTACAATTGGCGCACCAACGTGGGCCAACAGTCACAATCTTTCCGTGACTTTACAAGATTTAAAATATATTGATTTCTAAACTAATATGGTTAGACTTGTTAAAGCTATGATATTATTAAAACCCGCATCAGTGGCTGCATGGTCTAAGGCATCACTCTTGCAATAGACTAGACTGCCGATGACGGTGATATTTAATTTGACCTTGGCCGGGTGTACTAAGGGTGGTTTTTTCTAAATGGTTTCCAACTCTATCCACACAATCGCAGGTATACCTCTAAATTAAATCTTCCTCATTCCTAACACACTAGAGTAATTAATTAGTACACAGGCATATAACTTGAATAAGTAATAGGCGGTGCTAAAAAAACATTGATAAAGGTAATAAGAGACAACATAGTAAAATAAACAGAAGTGTTCACGAATAGTATTTTTTATCAAATCAAATACAAAATTTTGAATTAATATCTAATAATAAAATTAATAACATACTTGATTTTATTACATTTTTGATGGAAATTATTTTTATTAGTTAATTTCTTTTGAAAATGGTGTTTTATATTTAATTATTTGCATAGGGAAAAAAATACTACAAAACATAATGTTTGGCACCGCTTCAATTCACCTTAAGTACGAAACTGTAAAATATTATCTAGGTTTAAAACCTCTTAAATGTTCTCTCTAGGTTTGACACACCTTAAAGGTGATTGTTTAACACCCCTTATACTCTACTCCCTGTCTTGCTCAGCAACAACAGCCATGCTGATCTCTTATAAATGGTTGACCTTGGCAAGCTATTTCCTTCCCCCACTTTCTCTAATTTCCACCCCCTTCCCCAAAAGATTGTATAATATATCTCTGTCCTTCTCTAAATCTTTCAAGCTCTTTCACTTGCTGAACTTAACAAATAACTGTTGATTAAAAAAAGCATAATAAGAGAGTGGTAACATACTCCATCTCAACCACAAAGTTTACTAAAGAACAAATAATAATAAGAATAAGACTGTCTAAAAAAATATTAACAGTGATTAGTCGGCAGTAACTTCTAGAACTCGAGCAGCCCTTTGATTTGTTTCCCGCCCGAAACTTTCTCCATCCACCCCTATTTATTTGTTAACTACCCTAAAATTATTTGTAATTTGTAAAAAATAAAAGCGTATTATTATTATTATTATTAATCATGGAAAGCTAGTTCCAGATACCCATTTTGAGCTCAAATCTTTAAAGTTAATTTTGAAAAATGTCATATTTTCTATAATTTGTCCTAAAAAAACCACCATTAAATTAATATATTTTAGAAAAAATTAAGATACATTATTCAATATCAAATAAGATAGTCTAATGATACCAATTTTGAACAAAATATGTATTGAAATTTACAAAAAACAACCTTCAGTGATCTATTATAATATGTTTATTAAGTACACCTAATTATTTATTATGTAAAAAAAATACCTTATTTTTAACTAAATAGCTAAAACCATATTTTTTTAAATATTCAAATTTTGAAAAATGAGTCATCAGTAAGCTACCCATAAATGAGTTTTCACCCCAAAACTACTTACACGGTATTATTTATCATATCACACAATCTCCAGATCGATATTTTTTTTTAAACTCATTAATCATTTTCAAAATATTTTGAATTTCCAAAAATGTCTTCTCTGTAAGCTTTACTTCAACCAATTTTTGTCAAAAAAACTAATGATACAGTGCTATTAGTCATGCCAAACAAATATTAGATATGCATTTTAATAAAAATTGTTAAAGCCATTTTCAAAACGTTTTTATTTTAAAAAGTCTCGAGGTATAGCTCTATAAAATCTAAATAATAATTTTGAACAAAATCCATCCAAACATTTTGGAACCTTGGCCAGGGAAGGTCAGACAGAGAGACATGGGGACAAACAGAATAGTAAAATCCACTTTTTGATTTTCTTCACATTTAAATACCTTCACTTGATATAAGTAAAAACCCTCTTAAACATACTGAAAATTATTGTGACCAAATTTGCAAATTAAAATTGTTAAACATTACCAAAAATGTCACGCTATCATCAAAGAATTTGAAAGTCAAGAGACTTACCTTATTTTCCCATTCAAATTCTGCCCACATCTGACGGAACTCTGTATCATTACAAGAGGCGGGGACAATATAGTCCATTATGTCGATATGAATGTCATTGAGAACCACTACGTTTCGATCAGCCGCCGCTCCACTCACATCATACACTGTGGAACATATAATATACAAATTCAATCAAATAACAAACTCAATCAAAAAGACTTTAGATATAATCAGAAACATGTTTAAAATTTAGGAATAAGATTGTTTAATCCTCTAATTTGTTCATACCACCCTTTTCTGTAGTCATTAACTGAATAAATGTTTTCCTTGAGTTATAGTTTAAATATTTTTATATATTTGTGGTATTTAATATGCACTTTATGAACCAAATGATCTGATCATTTCAGGACACGAGAATTTCTATGAGCAAGAGCGAAAGGGCCTACCAATTTTGCTGGGAAAGGTATTTTCTATTATCTTCCATAGTTCTCTTAAATGCCACAATCAATCTGGAACTGATGGCTTTAGTTCATCTCAGAACCAGGTTGTTCTATGGATTTTTATCACTCTGGATTAACTTAGCATAGTAAATATTCAACGCTAAGTTTATTTTAATCATATTGTAGTAAGCCTGAAATATATTGTTGATATTGATGTTATTGTTGCTGTCATTATTATTATATGATTGGAATCTGAACCTATTTTTTAGTCACGAGATTCGATTAAAGCTCAATTTAATGCTATTTTAGAGCATGAGTTTCAATTTAGAATTGAATAGAGTCGGTGATTAAAAATGATGGTGGGAGAAGGAAGAGGAAATACAGGAACAATTAAAAGAATGGTATAAGGATGTGAACGAGTGTGAAATGAAATTTATTATGGTAAATTGTGAAGTGATGGTAATTAGAAGGAAGAGGATAAGGCTTAGTAAAGCCATAAGGTTGGATGGAATAAGGCTGAGAAAAGTACAAAACGTAAAATATCTCGGAAGCATAACTTAAGAGAAAGGTGGAGGTTAGAGGATTTAAGGAGAGGAGTACAGCAGGGAGAGTTGTTCTATAGGTGTGTGTAAGAGACCTGCTAAGGAAAAGAGAAGTGCCCTTGAAGTGTAAGGAAGTGTTGTACTAGACATCTGAGAACATGTTTTTTTTAGTTTGAATCGAATCACATCATATCCTAGCTAAATATGGTAAAATTATTATGTTAAAAAAAGTGTTACACACAATATAAAAAAATTGTTTTGGATGATAGTATATAAGTTATCATTTTACAAGTGTAAGTTCTTCAACATGTTCATGCAACAACAGTTACCTTGTCGAAGTCAAGGGTTAAAGAGCACCATCTGTTGTGATGATTATAAACTATTCCAATCTATAGCTTCAGTCCTCAAAGTTAGCACATTTGTTACGTATTATCTAAGCGTGCGATTACAGGCTATGTGAAAGTTTTATAAAAGCAGTTTTAGTATTAAAAAAATGTGCAGCTTATTCTACGGTCAATACGGTAATGATTTTTAAACATTTACTTTACCTCACATGAATTGTTATTAAAAAATATATTAACATATTTTAGGCACATTAGGGGATTTGAAACGACTTGAAGCCTTATCAATTTTTTCTAGTTTTGTTTGATTTGAAGCAATATATCAATTAATATTATCAAAGATTCACAGACCCCTACTTTGTACTCATTGTCACATATGCAGCAGAAACATGGACAATGAATATAAGAGAGATGAGGAAAGTGGAGGCCATTGGAATGAAGTTTGTGAGGAGCATGTTAGCTGTTATGAGGAGAAACAACATTAGATATGATATTATCCTGAAAGAGTTGGAGTAAAGGAAGTACATGAGATAGTAAAGGAAGCAAAAATGAGATGGTATAGGCACGTAAAGAGGATGTAAAAAGAGAGGATTCCAGAGAAAATGTTAGATATGAAGTATGTAGGAAAAAGACCGCAAGGGAGGCCAATAATAAGATGGGAGGGGCAGTTAACAGAAAGTTAGAGGAGAAGATTGGAAAATATTAAAGGAGGAAGAATGGTGGAAATTTAGATGAAGATGGAGGCATTTTACTAAACTGACTTGGCCACAGGCTAGAAACAGTTAATTATGAATGAATGTATATAGTAAATATGAATTTCTTTAAGAAAACATGTTATATTTTGAGTGATTTTCTTTATAATAATTCAATAAAAACGTTTGATAGAAGTCTTATGCATATAAATCAACAAAAATAAATGTAGTGTTTACTGCAAGTTTTATAATCCAAGCAAAACTACCCAAAAAATTGTTTTTATTCAAAATACAATAATATAATTTTACATTGATCAGCTTAAAACAGCTATAATTAAAGTGCAATATTTTACCTACCAATGTTACCAAATATGATTCCATTTTCTGTGGAGGCAACTTTAACATTAGCCTTGATATTACAGAAGTCTCTTGGTGCAAGTACTACAGGCTGTGGTTTCTCTACCAATTTCAGATCTCCTAATGTTGCCAGTTCTAGTGTACAGTTCTGTAATGTGTCACCTGCAATTAGAATCAATAATATGTTAATAGAGTTTATTGGTACTCTGTCAAGGCTCAACTTAAACAGCATTTCAGGTTGACTAATTGGCTTCCTTCACTATCACTTGCATTAAAATACTTGGCAGTATTTTCATATTGTTTAAATACATTGACATGTGAATAGTCTATTTATTTGACTACGCTGCACATTAAAACAAACTCCACCCTACACCAAATAAAAAATACTTCTTTCCCCTTATTTGAATGTCCAATCTAGTAGCTGTGATGGTCCAACCACAGGCACCCTTTGACAATGTATGTATAGTCATTGTTTTGCTGCTAATTATCAAGTTTTGATTCTTACTAAAAATAGCCTAACTTACATTGACAAATATGTGAGGCTTTGATACAGTGATAAGGGTATTTCCTACCAACACCTCTGAGCTCTAGCAATAGGAACTTGCTAGTGAGTGATAAAAAAAGATTCACTAAAAGGTCAAACATACATATCAGAACAAAGTCCATACAAAACGCCATCTGAGTAATATATGGGGGGCCGGTTCACTGTTATTTTAAAAAAAAAGAAGAAGAATGTGTTTGTGCACACATTAGCATCACCAGTCAGGATTGTGCTCTAGTGCCATCTCCGGTAACATCTAGAAGTAATTGTCCTTAAATTGAAAAATGACAATTGTAATTGGGAGTCAAACCTGAGACCTTTGGCTTAGTATGCCAATACTCTAAACAATGAGATATCCAATGAACTATCCAGGAGTCATCCCATGTCCAGATAAATTCTTCATTCATATTTTAAGGCAGAGTCTGTGATGAATGTGTGGAAATTATCAGCTATGTGAGTGATCAATTAAGAGCTATCAGATAACAAAACCATAATCAACTCAGGAGGGCTTTATGTTGCCAATAGTACCGTGACAATTGTATGAATGCGCTTTTTACTATGGACTAAAATGCCACGCTATTGTAATTGTTAACTAGGGTTATAGTCGCATTTAAATATAATATTCTTTAAATTGTAAAAATTACACCTTGACATGAGAATCAAACTCTGTACCTTTGGCTTTGTACTTTAACCAGTGAGCTATCAAGGAGTATCATTTTTCAATTTAAAGAACATGGTATTTAGATGTGGCTACTAAACCCTTCTCCTGAGCTAAGATGTTTAACTATCAGCAAAATTAAATATTTAATTATACACGTTAATGGGAGTTTAAGGGTATGCTAGATGTAAAAGCGTAACACCTGAATAGAAGAAGACATTGGCCTGGAGGTTGTTTTATTTTCATAACCCAAATGTTAACAATATTATGTTTTTAGATTGTGGGCTATGCTCAATAGCAACAATATACATAGGGAAGAGAATAAATGTATTTATGTACAAGGAATTAATATAAATTTTCAGAATATTGAACACACAATTAAATATAAAGTAATTTCATAATAATTTGACAAAACCAATTTATATACGCGCCAAAAGTTAAAATATAGCAAACAATAATTGAGAATAAATTGAAGCTGGGAAACACGTATATTGGAAAGTTTATTTGTATCACATATCCTATCTTATCCTTATCACCTAGTAGGAATATGCTCCTTTACACCTGGCTACATTAGAAATAAGTAAAGATATTATCGTCCAACTACCTGTGAGGCGGAGCAACCTACACAAAAAGGCTTAATATATTTCTTACAAACATACTGAGTGTATAATACGACAAACATTAATCGAAATTCTCCTTGTGTAGTAATTGAAAGTAAGATAACAATACATATAAATTTCATTTAAAGCAACTAGAGTAGTAAGGCAGGATCCCAATCATAATAAGGCAATATATCCTACAAAAATAAATAACAAAATTGACTTGATTATACTACCATAGAAATTAAATTTAAAAAGATACCTCAATTCATAGCAAATTTAATTACCAAACAAAACTAAATTAGTAAAATTATTCATAAAAAAATATGCCGAAGCAAATCCAAATCGGTCCCTACATAATTAAGTTACAATCAAATAGTTCCACAGTTTACAAATTATATAATATTATTATTATTATTATTATTATTATTAGCACCACGTCTTACTACCCGTTCGGGTTATACACACTTACGCTAATGTGTAAAGGTAGGGTGATTGTGATATGAAATGAAGGACCTACAGTTTAACGTGGAATCCGAACCACGGTGGAGGTCTGGCATTCCCCACATTCACAAGATGTCTTGTCAGAGGTGAAGGNATTCACAAGATGTCTTGTCAGAGGTGAAGGAAGGGTTTGGTAATCAGATAAATCTGTGCCGGGACCGGGGATTGGACCCCGGCCACCAGCACAGAAGTCTGACACCTTGCCCCTAGACCGCCAGGTCACCCATAATTATATAATGCTTTTTCAATATAACGTAGACCTACATGTAGAAAGATCCTACATCTTAAAAACATTAAAGAGTATCTGCTCCTTGCTGGATACACACTTATATTCAGATTTGCACTATGGGGAAAATAAGGGGGGGTGGATACACAAGTTCAATGATGTCACTATCAGCAAGTTAGCGTGTTTTACCCTCATTGACAAATGTGCACAATGTCAAGAGGGAGATAATATAGGGGGTAGGGAAAACCATGTGATCACCAAGAGAGCTTCTTTCTCCAAGTTTTAGCGCCTGCGCAGCGTCCGCTACTTGGGGAAAGTAAGCCAAACTACTTAACCTTTTGAGGAAACAATCTCATTTTTCTTGTTTAACGTGAGTGGAGTGTTGATGTGCTCGGAGGACTCATGAGTGGCGCTGATTCCCCGGTTAAATGGGGTAAACATAAGTGCACTTTTATAGGTGGCCGAGGTTATGCGGTGAAGATGTTTGTAACCACGGTACACTATAATAGTAACTAGCAACTATATAGCTTGGATATTTAATCAATCATGAGTAGTAGCTTTGTTTGATTAAAACTTTGTTTCATTACCCATCAAATGATGATACAAAGTCACAAACTCCCCTTCCAATGGCATACATGCATTGTGAACCCACATCCTCCTTTTAAATCTTTTAACTCTTCTAACTTCCTCTTCCTCTAAGAGCAGTGCTGGATTAATACAGTAGCATATGCTACGAGCTTCGCGCTTCTCAGGGCCCTCAATAGGTGGGAGGGGGGAGAGAATTTGAAGGGAAACAATGATGCTTGTAAGCTGTCTGTTGAAATGCCATCCCAGCGTATTCAGACAATCTGACAACACTGTTGTTTACATATAAAAAGAATGCCATATTGAATGGTACTACGATATTTTGGGTTCATTTGATAAATGAATTATTTGGTGTCCAAATGTAGAAAATGCTTAGCGCATCTATTTGCCAATCATGGTTACCAACTGCAGTGGAAAACGTTCATTTTCAAAACTAAAAGGATGAAATATTAACCGAGGAGCACCATGGATCAAAACCGATAGAACAATCTCACTCTAATGAGCAATGAACATGAACTTCTGTGTGAAATAGACAATTCCAGTATAATCAACAAATTTGCTCATGCTAAATTTAGAAAAGTTAACTTAGGTTTGGATTAGGAGGGATAGTCAGCACACTTACCTTGGTGATACTGGAGTAGAAATTGTTTAGATATAATACTAAAAGCACACAAACACATTTTTAAGGACAATCTTTCACTGTCACAGACAGCTTCATCAGGTTAAGAGAGTAGACTGATGCTATTGGTTGAACAGTTAGGTTGACTGTCCACAGCTGACTGTTTTTAAGTTATGACATCAATGTATAGATAGCAGCACTATGAATAATGTTATATTGAATCTAATAATAAGTGTGCTGGTAGGGAGGAGAGGAATTATCTAAG
>CABFOV010008847.1:0-21793 GCA_902141375.1 Timema poppense
GTGAGGCTGGTGAGGGAGACACAAGTCATGCGTGAGGCTGGTGAGGGAGACACAAGTCATGTGTGTGGCTGGTGAGGGAGACACAAGTAATGTGTGAGGCTGGTGATGGAGACACAAGTCATGCGTGAGGCTGGTGAGGGAGACACAAGTCATGTGTGTGGCTGGTGAGGGAGATACAAGTCATGCGTGAGGCTGGGGAGGGAGACACAAGTCAATTTTTAGGGTGGTGAGGGAGACACAAGTCATGTGTGTGGCTGGTGAGGGAGACACAAGTCATGTGTGAGGATGGCGAGGGAGACACAAGTCATGCGTGAGGTTGGTGAGGGAGACACAAGTCATGTGTGAGGATGGCGAGGGAGACACAAGTCATGCGTGTGGCTGGTGAGGGAGGCACAAGTCATGCGTGAGGCTGGTGAGGGAGACACAAGTCATGTGTGAGGTTATCCAGGATACCATGTCACCAGGATTGGTTCTCACCAACGTTTCTGGTAATGGTCTATTATTTAAAATGAAATTGTTAAAATTCCCCAAATGTTATATCCACATATGTTACTGTGAGGAAGATAGACTATAGAGGGAATTATCCTATTATATCTTGTATTCATAGGGGTAAAACCATCTGACATGGATTCACACCCCGATTACCTCATAAATATAATCTACTGTACTAACCAATATATTGCAAGAATTTATTAACAATATTTTTAGCATGAATCAATTTAGATTAAAATGACCAAACATTAATTAAGTTGAATAGACAAAGCTTTATTTTATGAACCCTCTCGGTGATGTAGTTGGCTAACGTGCTAGTTTAGTGTTGAGCTAGACTGCCGAGAATGGGGAGATCGTGGTTCGAATATTTCTCGGGTGAATTGGGAGTGATGTTTGCTATATGGTTTTCCACTCTCCATCTACGCAAATACGGGTTCACTCCATCTGTATTCAACCTTCCCAATGTCTAACCCATTAGAGTAATTAGTACTTAGGTATACAAACCGAACGATTAGTAAGATGCTGTTATAAGTATATATTTTATATTAACTAATTTAACCTAAACACACTTGTCTAAGCTTAATTAGATATTATTTAACTTGATTTGTGCACAACCCAAATTAATGGCTAGGCATATTACTAAAAAACCAAATGATACGACACAATCTCACAAATTTTCTCATATTGCGCACTATCAATCCCGCACGGCATATCCCGTTACCCACTGTGGTGCAAGAATTATATAAGGCCCCCATCCCCCAATGGTGCCAGTATCTCTGAAACGTAATTATAAACCAAATAAAATAGGGTTTCTTCAAAAATTTGTTAAACATAGCCTAATTAAAAGGTTAATTAAAAATTTAAAAATCCGGGTTCGAGATATGTTTGAACCCCCTATCGTCCACCTAGGTTACACATTTCAGATCTCTGCGTGCCATAGATTTGGCTGAGCATCGCCAAAACACAAACAAACACACAAATATAAACACTTCCTTTTATTATTATATATTATAGCCTTGAAGAACACTTTCAAAAATAGGTTTTTAGTAAAATAAGTTGTACTCATAAATCAAACACCTCATTTTGTTCATCAAAATAATCACTCTTTATATATTAATTTTAAACTGAATTATTCAAATATATTTAACAAAATTCAAATTTTAAACAATTAGTTATTTATAAAATATCCTAAAATGATTTGTTATTGTAAAAATAAGCACGTATGCCTAAGTATGATGAAAAACTATTCACAGATTCCCATTTTAAATCTAATTTTCAAGGTCAATTTCCTAAACATTCAAATTTTCTATAATTTATTGTAATTAAACTACCATTAATTTAATTTATTTTGGACGAATAAAGTTACATTGTTATTGATATCTAAACTAGTCTTCGGATATCAATTTTGAACCAAATCGCTAAAGCCAGTTTTTAAATATTCAAATTAATAAGTAACTATTAAAATACCCAGGGCCAATTTTCTTCCCAAAGCCAATATAAAGCTTTATTATTGGTCATGTTCATGTAAAACACTCCTAATATATAATTTTAAGCAAAATTGCTATAGCCATTTTTGAAATTTTACTCCAAACAAAGTATACAGGGTTATTTTTCATTAAAACACTCTTAAAATACACCGTGGGAACCAAATCGTTAAAGCCATTTGTGAAATATTAAAGATTTTAGAATAGTTCGTAATCAGTAAACTACCCCTCAACGAATGTTTGCCCAAACACCAATTATATAGTGCTATTTGTCATCTCAAACAAATCCTAGATATGCATTTTAAGAAAAATCGTTAAAGCCAATTTAGAAAAAATTGGAATTAAAAAAATTACTCATCCGTAAAACACTCTTTATTGAAGGGCTAGAGTAAACACCAAAAAGCATTTTGTTTTATCTGACCTATAGTATCAAAATATCAAGTTTTAACAAAATCCATTAAACCACTGTGGATTTGTGGCCAGGGACAGATAGACAGACAAACATGGAGACAGACAGAATTGTAAAATCCACTTTTTGGGTTCGTGTTCATTTAAAACGTAAAAATTTGTCATAATCTTGAAATCGATTTTTTCACGATAACAATACTTTTCTCTTGGTGTTTTAAAGTCAAATTCGATTACATCTAATGGAAATGTGAAATACAGGCTGTTTATGGCTTCTTTGGTGCTGCCTGACAGCTAGCAGAAGTTAGAATATTATATCAGTAATGCCAACAATGAGTGAAAGATACTGTTGTCAACAAATTTGGAAATCATTATTATTGGCTAAGTACTAATGTAATTATCACTAAAAATATTATCAATCACTTTTAACAATACTTCTCTAAGGATTACAGTAGAGGTGTATTTTCCATAATTAAATAAAATAAAAAATAGCCTAATAAATCCATTATAGTTTTTCTTTAAACTATTGTGGCAACTAAGCCCCTATAGGTTAAATAGTGCGTTAAACTATACATTTAATGGTATTATATTCAGTTATTTATATTTTTATAGCTGACCTCGCATATCTTTGACAAAAATAAATGGTTTGTGATAATAAAGATAAAAAGACATACAAAATGTTTGTGAAATAATATAAAGTTTACATTTTGTGAGCATAAGTGTTAATACCAATTGCCATTCACTCGCTAACAAGGACGCCTACGTCATAAACCGTCAGTTTCAATTCATGTCAGTGCAACATATTTGTTTTTGAAATTAAGACCGCTTTTAACGATCTCTTGCTTTTGATGATTAATTTTTATTAAACAGCAAACGCTATACTTTCAAAAGAAAACAAACAATCAACAGTTATTCTTATAACAAAAATTTAACAATTTTAAAAGACATTATAACAGTGAATTAACAATTAAAACACAGTTAATAAAACCACGTGTGTGTGTGTCCACACGTAGAAGTGAACAAAATACTTGTTTGAGTATGTAGGCGTGACTAAGTTACTGTTAGTAATTTTATTACAAATTTTAATAATATAGTGTATTTTTTAATATTAATTCGGTTTCTTAGTAATACGTGTGTTCTTTTGTGAATATTATTTCGGTGTGTGAGCGTGCTATCCACGGAAAATAAACTGTTTTAATGATATTTAAAAACATATTTTTCCAATATAATATTGAAGCATGTGATGGTAAAAATATCAGGGGTTTCTCATTATTATAAAATAGAAGTCTGTGTATCAAGACTATAAAATATATATTTTAACCCCAAGATTGTTCTGTGTTGACCACTAAGTTAAACCTCAAGTTTTAGGATTTTTAAAGTAGGTATTTTAAAAAAAAACCTATGAAGTGCTGTTATTATAACAATTAAATGGTATAAGGTGAAACTCCTGGTAAGATAAGAAAGAAACAACCAACTCATAGAATATCTATAGAAGCTCTTGCTGATTTTACAAGAGATTCTGTTCATATACAGAATGTATCATGAAGGTCAGTGCAAATATTTAGGTAAACTTTTATTGTTTTCCCCCTTTTGGTTCTTGGAAAGGTTTGGTTTTGATAGTTTGCGATAATTTGTAATAAAAAAGGATAACTTCTTTATAAACTAAATATAAATAAAGATGACGTTTCATACATAAATAAATTAACCAAACAAACAATATGCGGGAGCAAAGGTAGAAACACTTGTTCGTCAATATTTTCCCCTCTTTTTTTCAATTGTGTAGATTAAGGAAAAAAGTTTCAAATGATCATAATGTCGTTTAGTTATGATTTAACGTATCCTTGTTAGTATAATGACAATCTAAAACCATTCATTATTCAATATTTTAACCAAATAAAAGTTTCTTATAGCCTATGTACAAGTTTTGGCATTCCCTCTCCTGTTTTTGACAGGCTACTTTCTAAACCAATCCTTATTCAAGGGTTAGGCTACAATAAATTACTTAACCCTAGCAATTTTAACATTATTTGATGTATATTTATTTATGACTGATTAATATTGATTATTTATAAATTTACTAATTAATACTAGGCTTAACATCAACATATAAAGGTCAACAATAGATAAAAACTAAAAAATAAATAAAATTATAATATATTATGTTTCTTGTATAGACCTAAGTTTTGACTTTCAAAAGTGACAGCTGCTAAACATATGTTTTTGCAGATCATATGGTTTGGCGCAGTGATACATAATGTAGTTTGGTAACTTGTACTAGCTGTCAGGCAGCACCAAAGAAGCCATAAATGGTTTATACTTTAACTATTATTATTATCAGCACCACGTCTTACTACCCGTTCGGGTTATACGCACTTACGCTAATGTGTAATGGTAGGGTGATTGTGAAGATGAAATGGAGGACCTACAGTTTAACGTGGGATCTGAACCACGGTGGAGGCTTGACATTCTCCACATTCACAAGATGTATACTTTAACTAACAGAAGTTAAATTGATGAAAACCGTTCTTACTATTTTATTAGCAATTTTCTTCCTTGAACAGATGAAAAAAAAATTAAAGAGAGTACATCAAACATGAGTTTGAAAGCTTACATAATACTATTTCTCCTCATAGAAACAAACGTCTAATATAACGTTACCACGGAGACAATTTAGCGATACTGTCTTGGTCTTATTCCGTCAATAAACATCGTAATAACCAACAATATTATTATATTGTGTTCATATTCCATATTACTTCCATGTGCGCCTCAATTTGAGATGTATATTCATGCTCCAATTATTTTAAATTTGGAGCTTTAAAAACTAGTTCACACTGTCAAAAATTTTCCCACAAACATGGGGGCAGATGTATACAAACTTTAAAAACTATTTAAAGCCTGCTCAAATCAACTTGGGAGTGATTGGTAGCGTGACAAGGAAATTTCCGGCGGGAAAAAAATAGGCGGGACTGAGCATGGACCAACGCGAAGCCGTTAGTTCAAGGAAGGATACCAGTGTATGCAGGTTTGTGTCTTTTGAGTGGGTTTTAGTGAACATGTTCATTGTATTATTAGGGAGGTGTATTCTAAATTAGTGACAATGTGTGCTTCACCAGAAGAAGAAATAGTGTTGTGATAAAAGAAAGAAGCAATGTGTGCATTGCATTAGTAAAGCACGGGGTAAGTTTACAGTGTATACTACTTCTAGCAACTGCTCTGTGTTGTATATAATGAAAATACACACACACACACACACACACACACACACAGAACCACCATTGGCAACCAACTGGCAAAACGACTACCGAGATGCAGGAAAACAGTGCATGCAGCGATCCACGTGGGACAACGCTATATGTAATGCCTCGTTCGCCAGCCAATGTGCGGGGATTGTTCGCCAGGGTAAGTATACATATCCCGCAATTATATAACCATTTTGAAAAGATTTCGCTACCACGTTGGTTTGCAAGGGCCTTTATGGGCATCTGACCACAAACAGAAACAAAAGTCTACGGGCAGACGAAAGCGTGAATTTGTATTCCGTTGATGATGAAAAACTGACAAACATTCGCTCCCACGCGTTTCTGTTTTTAATTTAAATCAAAATTTTAAACTTGATTTATTTTAATCGCCTTCCTATTCCTAATTAATTATTATTTGATTTGAATAAGTTTCATTTATTTATAAGAAATTATTCTGCTATACACGCTCTCCAGTTGTTAGAGCTTACAATGATTGCAAGTTCGAACAACGAGCTACTGTACAGATAAAATGTACAAATTAAAACCAAAGTAATCATCAGGGAAGTTTAATTTGTCAAACCCTAAGCCTTCTGCCGAGTTCCAAGTCCCCAACAACTGTGTAAACTAGCATAAAGGTATTATGTTCCTATATGATCTCATTAAACGAACGCATTATATTACTATAAAGCCACATGGCTGACTAACTCACTGACATTAATATTTACCCACCTCCAGATAAGCTATAAAATTGAAATCTGGCAAACTTATAGCTTTTAGCCTGTAACTGAAGGTAAAATTCCAAAAAGGTAAAATTTAAAATTTAGCCCCTGGAAAAAAATCAACATTTTGGAGAAACTTTAAAGTCGGTGCGGATCTCTCTTTGGAGGTCCCTTGTGGCTAAATGGTAAGACCTATCAAAACACGGCTCTGGAATTACATTAGTTTACATCCACTTGCAAATAAAACTTACTGGGGGTTTGGAGGTGTAGCCCCTAACGAGCAAAGTGAGTCTCAATATACAAGTCAAGTTAAACGAACTTGAACTATTAAAGAAAAAGCTTTGTAAGCCCGTTTATTGAGAGAATAATTGCATATTAATTACTACATAAGGTTAAACAGTGACAAGAATAGAAAATACGCGAATAATGTTGAAAAAGAATTTACTTTTTAGAAATATAATAGGCCTCACCCTTCATAATATATTCAGAATAAAAACCCATTAAATACTCCGTTTAGGCAAGATTAATAAATAAATTAGAAAGGCAACACATAACCAGAGCAAGAATAAACCTCAGAGACGTAACTAATAATAACTACAAATATATAATCGAAGGTTTTAAGTCCACTGATGTTGTTACAAAAAAAAATTGTAATTCCAAAATATAGACACCATTTAAGAAAATTCTGACAAAACAAATATGATTAGGTCAGATCAATAAATTCACTAAAAATGATAAATAGCTCTCAATCCTAACGCTAAGCTTAATTATTTTAAGTTGAACAAATAATTAAGAGCCCGCGTAAGTCTAATATTTAGTAGAACTGTATGCTTAACCTTACAAACATTTCAATAAGAGTAACTGGACTTAACCAAAATATATCTGTTTCCGAGAAGCGGTCAAGTCACAGAAAGAAACAAAGACTAAATAGCTGCGCATATTAAGAAACACCATTATCAAACCTAACACAAAACCGTTTATATCCAAATTTCAAAACAGACAAAAAAGTGAAATTATAATATTACTTACCAACAAATTAATATGAGATTTAAATTTTTACTGACTCGTCCAACCCCGGACTTAATTTTAATGCCAAAAGAGTATTTAAATTGTACATAGCTTTAAGAGTTCCCAAAATTATAATTTTATTTACAAAAATTAATGTTCCAAAACCAAATTTAAACATACAATCACGTCAGTAAGCCCTACTCACAGTCGATCATCAAGGAGTAACAACATTAACTTGTGATCACTGGCTTGTAAACAATTACATATCAGTAGGGAAAAATGAAGAGCGGTTTCTTACTTAACGCAGATAATAATGAAATGCAGTGTTATCTTTAAGTTTTTGGTGTTTTCCTAGCTAAATTTTATTACTTATCTTTTGTTTTACAAAGCTTAATAAACGCACTCAAAGAGCCTAATTTAGGAACCTAAAACTAAACTTTTTTGACCTAAAAATCCACTGTTTATATTATGACTTACCCTAAAGTAAGAATTCAAATATTTAATAAAAGATTTTCAAACCACTGGCATAATCACAGAAACGAACTACTTGTAAATCTCAAACGTGTACGTTAAGCCCGTGAATGAATCAATACTTGTTAAAAAATAAAACAATTTACAGCCATTTGAAATGCAACAGATATCGTAGCTCTGAAGGTTGTTTCCTTTTTACACACATCTAGCCCTTTAATCTAGATTACAGATTAAAAATTGGCGGGTGTCATTTGTATTAAATTTCTAGATCTGACCTTGTTTTAAAACTTCAAGTATTTTAAGAGATTTTAGGCATACTCAAGCCTTTCTACAAATAATTTACGACTCCCCCAATGCCTTCGTTTACTTTCCCTAACTGTTCTGAATATATATTTAGCTGGCATGATCAATGACATGTTTACGTAATTACATGTTTATTCATTATGTGTTTATAAGTGTAGACACACACACATTGCATTGTCCATTGAATTTGTTAGCAGTTCTTGAGAAAACAAATGTATTTGCCCAGTGCATTTGTTTGCGGGCATTTGTTCTAGACCCTTTGCTAGAAATGTTGTTTGTTGGCAGTGTTTGCCAGTGTGGACTAGGCGTAATACTATCATCCTTATATGACGGCACAATCTTCCTTATATTGCTCCCAACGCTTTGTTTGAGTGGTCCAGTTCACTAACGACATGTTCTCTTTAGGACCTGACAGTGTGAATCAAACTACAAGCTCTGCAACTTCTTAACGCCACCACAAATAACTAGGAGGTACTTTGGGATTAAAGATATTTTCAAAAACAAAGTTAGACTAACGTTATAATTTATATGGATTGAACTTCCACCAGGTCAGCTATACATCTACTTGACGCTAGGTCCTCCTACCAGGACTTACCAGTAGGTGTCTAACAATTCATGCGGCATCGAACGGACATTTTCTATATTACACTGACATTGTCATTGACAGACTGTGATCTTTCTCATTATAATGATAGGTCTGTCAAGTTGGCAGCACCAATAAAATCACAAATTCTGAGACCTATTCCAATATTTAGAGCTGAATTTAGGTCGAAAGAATATCATATTACCATAAATTGTCCTTCCATTATTCCCTAAAATTAAGTTGTATATAGCCTTGGTGTTGAAAGTAATAATTAATAATATAACTAAACATAAATTGATGCTTAGTTACAGTGATTATTAAAGTTCTCTGGCTGATGTTGAATTGAATCATTGCTTGGATGGTTTAAGGTTGGACGATACTAGGAGTTGTACTGTGTTTTATTAAACCGCATATGAAGGGGTCGGGGCAAAAACGTGATAAACCTAATTGATTTAGATAGAATATTCTCCCTATTTAAACGTAAATAATATCCTGAATTATAGCTATAAAATTCAAGTAAAATGTTCATGGATATTAGTTATCCTCAAGGCCTTGAATAAATATAAAACAACTTGTAGTTTATGTGGTATACAACCAGAAATCAGTGCTATTAGATTTTGTCATCAAATGAGCGTTATAATGTTTTGGCCTCGCCCCTCTCATATTATCACCTGTTTGGGTTATCCGCATTTGATTAAGGTTAAGCTTTAATATCCTTTTGCAATTTAAAAAAGCAAATCCCTTTATAAATTTCCAAATATCCTTCATCCGTAATTCCGAGTTAAAGCAAGATAGAATATTAAAATATAGTGTTCTGGTTGGTGATTGTGTACCAAAGTTTGGTGATGTTCTAGACACAGTCTCGTACACACATATTGTGTAATTGAATTTGCAATTTAAAAAGTGTATGCAACCAATCCTAAAAACAAAGTGCAGGGATTATTCAAACTCTATGTAACATTAATAGAGATAATATTAATAGCTCCACATTAAATACATTGAAAACATTTCGCACAGTTAATAAGTATGGTATATAAATTTAAAGATCTAAGAATTTGTATTTTACTAAAGTGTACAGCTATTTCTAGATGTAAACTTTGAAGGCACTAATAAAATATTAGTGAATATTTAAACAAATCTCTACGCTTTATATAAAAAATATACTTTTAAAAAATCTTTGAACTGATCAGTAAAGTATAAAAGAAATCTAGTACGAATATAAACCATTGTGAGAGAATTAAAAAAGTTCGTAGATTGTTTACCTATCCATTTTCTGTACAAAATAAAGAACAATATTAATTTTGTGAATAAGGTTTCATTACTGTTCTATTCAAAGCCATCAAGTAAAAAAGTAATCATTCAAATAAACGTAAAAAAAGGAAAATATTTGAAATAAACCTAAAAAAAGTTTTTTTTGAGCGAACAAAACTAGAAGAAAACATTTCATCTGAATGAAAGTTTTTTCTAAAAAGTGTTTGAACTGAAAACAACATTTTATAAAGTTGAAGTTTTGACGCAGCAGCTCTGGATATTTATATTATGGTTTCTTCGAGTATACATTTGGGTAAGAAAACATACATCGGCTCCTCAGGAAGTTGTCAGGAAATCGTAAAAATGTCTGGCTGTGAAATATTGTTATTAATAAATATTTTGGAAGGCCTGCTCCCAGAAGGGCTTAAAAGATTTTATTTCCCCGAAATCGAAATGAGTGGCAATAAAAGGCAATCATAACAAATTAATGTTTCGTTCCTCAGGAAGAAATTATATAATACTTTCCTAAAAATATTAATTCTATTGCCGATAGTAAATTTACAAATTTCCTCGAAATATTGGAAGCTTGCAATTCTCCCTTAGTATAAAAATAAAATTATTTAATTTGTTGAATATCTACTCTTCCTTTTTTCCCCAACTACCCCCTCTTCTTGTGCCCCCAACACCACAATACAGATATAGTAATAGTTAATAGTTAGAGTCCCATTTCGGTGGCCACATAGTCTATGGCGCTCGTCTCGCAATGAAATTGACTGCAGAAGACGGGGCCGATTGTGGTTCGATTCCGGTCAGGTGTACTGATGGTATTTCCCCTAAATGATTTTCCACACCCCTTCCTCACAAATGTTGTATACTTCCTCTAAATCCAACCTTTCTAATCTCTAACACATTGGTGTAGTTAGTGGGACTGTAGTTCTTCGTCTCTTCTCCCACGGCCAGCTCTGAATCCCCAGTAGATCATTGGACGGTTCAACACAATTCAAATAGCGGCTCGAACATAATTTATCTCGTTTGTAAACTATTTTCGAGGCTTGACGCATCTACTCATGTATTATTTGTGTGGGGCTTGATTTTTACTGAACTAATCAAACCCCTAGACCTGTTAGTGGTCGTTTGTGTTAAATGACTAGGTTTTGTACAAAGTAAATATTTTAAATTGGGTAGAGACTTAAAAACATCCTGTTAGTGATCAAAATATCTTAAATTTTCTAAACTGTGCAAATAATGTCCTAAAGTATCATATAAATACTATATACAATTTAAATTATTGTAGTCATACTTTTATTAAAATAATGTCTATAGAAAATTATACCAAATTCTCTTATAAATAACGTTGATGACGTTATAATTTATTATTTATTCTATTTTATAGTGTTTTATGTAATCTATTAAAAGTAACAGCCACAGATCACATAGCTGAATGTAAGAATATGCGAAAGTAGATCTAGTATATAAAATAAGGTCTTTACTATGAAAATCGGACTGTATACATTCTTTCCTTCTTCTCCTTTCATTTTTTTCTTAGTTTGCATTCGGACATTGATAACGTATCTGTAGAGTAAACAACCACAGACAAAATCTGGAACTGACCTGGTTTCCTGACCCACGTACAAGAGGTGTTTAATCTCGTTTTATTTGTGTCTGTCATGTTTCCGCGGTATACAGAGTGTGTGTAAGTCCAATAATCACCGTGAGAGCGCTCTTGTCGAGTGATGGCGTTTCAATCAAGTCCGGTACGGCTCTCGTTAAACATGCCAATACGATTCGTGTGAAGTAGTGAGTGAAACCATCTCCCTGTCTCTCTTCTGATTGAGAAAATTACATCGAGTAGTCGAGACTACAGTGACAATTACAATAATGATATACGTGGGAGGAATGATAATATGATAGCACCACTAATCATCACGTGTTAAGTACGAGTGTAGGACACCTCACCTCGGTCAGTATCCCGCTTTTAGCTAAGAAGGGATCCGGCTAAGGCTAGACAAGTAAAATGGGTTAAATTGCGGCTATCTTTACCAGAGTTATGCATTTACAATTGGCGCACTGAGTACTGATTTCAAAAATTAAGTCACTTCAGTTTTATAAGTCTTGACTAGGTTTAATATGTTGGTTAAATAAGGTGAACGTTAAATTCCTCCAATCAAACTTAAAGGGATTCCACAAAATTAAAGCGTGTTTCAGAATATTAGATTTAATCCATTCATTTAATACAAGGGCTATTCAACCCCTTAATCTATAGGCAGAGAAGCTAGTGGAAATGTGCCTACATTAGTATGGATAGAGGGTGGAAAATATTTTAAACCCCATTGGGGAAACCTCGTCAATTGCACCTAATATAGATTAGAATCTTTACCTTCCTGTAACCAGAAATCCACTCTATAGTGAGTCTAACTTCTTAGAATACGTGATCACAAGTTAGGGTATTTAATATATCTCACACTTGACGGAAAATAGTAACAATAAAAATTAATATGTTTAAAATTGTGCGTATTTTATTTTTAAACTGGTAAGGTTGCTCACAATGACAGTGTTCCTGAAAGACCGGTTGTATCAGGGTTTGATAATGTTTTGCTACAATGGTTGCTTCGTACACATCTTGTTGCAGGTTATTAATATTATGTGTGGTCACTAGGATCACGAGCTGCACCCATATGCGGCTCGGTCGGGCTGTATTGCGCCAATAATACAATTACAATCATACGAATACGTATTTCATGATGGCCTAAATAGCTAAGCTATTAAATAGATTCTAAAAAATACTTTTATAGACACATCTAGATATCATATTCTTTAAATTGAAAACTGACAGCTGGACATGGAGACAGAACCCAGGTCCTTTGACTTAGTACGCAAATGCTCTAATCACTGAGATATCCAGGAATCGTCCCATGTCCAGGGTCAATCTTCAATTTAAATAATATGCTACAGTAAGATTTGGATAAATCACATTGGCTAATTAAAAAATTTGGATAACTCGAACTCACTATGATTTCCCAGAAAATAAACATTTAAATCAATGGTAAAAAAATTCAGATTTAATTCAAATTTCAGAAGAAAATATTTGAATAATTCAAAGCCATTTGATAATTTTTTTTTTAATTTGTACTTATTTCAAACCTAACTTAACAATCTTTATTAAACCAGCCAATATACCAATAATGTCAACTATAGTTACTGACGCATAGTAAAAGAGAAGATTCAATTAATCAAAACTAGATGTAAAAGATAACATTTTTAATGCAATCATTGAACTTGGAGTGTTTGTTTATTGAATCAAGATAAGCAAACTACAACAAAGATCATTAAATCGTTTTCAACGTAATGTCATTTAAGTACAAAAACTGATTTAAGTTTTCTATTTTTTTCATGTTAATTTTTCCAAATTTGTATAGTTTGTGTTTATTAGTCTTGTTTTTTCATATATTCACAGTACATATAGTGTATATGTGTTTTATATAACACACATATATAGCGTAATTATATGTAGCATGTTTTGAGGCTATTAATTTATTGTGTACCAGCTGCCTAGATACTCATAAAAACGGTTAAATCAGATTTTGGACATTTCGAATTATTTTAGATATACTTTGGACCTCGAATTAAAAAGGTTCTACTGTATTTATATGTGGCTAACAATATCTGACAAATATATTATTATTATTATTATTATTATTATTATTATTATTATTAGCACCACGTCTTACTACCCGCTAGGGTTATACACACTTAAGCTAATGTGTAATGGTAGGGTGATTGTGAGATGAAATAAAGGACCTACAGTTTAACGTGGAATCCGAACCACGGTTGAGGCCTAGCATTCCACACATTCACAAGTTGTGATTAATACATGTCTTGCCAGAGGTGAAGGAAGGGTTTGGCAAACAGATAAATCTGTGCCGGGACCGAGGATTGGACCCTGGACCTCCAGTACAAAGACAAATATAATAGTTTAGCTATTTAAGCCATCATGATATGGTGAAACATTTGTTTCGTATACTCTGAGTTTTACATCAGTTGACAAAAGGCAAGCTGTAACAGCTTACTGACCAGCTAATATCACGCATTTCCCTACTTAATGTTTTACTAAGCTCCATCTAATATATTTACTATTTAAAGATTTTCCTACATTTTTGAACCTACCAAATTATATGTTCTTCGCAATGGTCTCTTTATTGTCATCTTCCACCGTACGTTTTAAAAACTTGTTATAACACTTTATAGTTTATACCAAAGAATTTGACAAAAATGATAAAAACAAAAAGAGTTTTATGGTTCTACAGAGAAAATTTGTCAATACGTTTTCTATTAATCATAGCATATTTATTAATATAGCTTAACCTACCCCTTCACCTACTAGAGTCGTTGCTACGATGCCACACACTCATTAATCAAGGACACATGTGCTCCTGGATTGTATTAAAATGGAGCTCAGCTCTGCTCACCTCAGGCGGTTAATGTATTTACTAAGTGTATTGGAACCGCCTGTTTATAGCGTATTAATGAACGGTTGTCCGAGTCGCCATGATGGGTGTAACCTAGATAGCTTACTAGACAGTTGAAAGGCTCGGGGCGAGAACCGGATATGTGGGAAAAACATAGTTTATACGAGAAGAAAAAACATGCTTTAAAATATATGACAATATGTAAAATAAACTAATCAAACAAACAATGTCATAAATGATGACTCAAGCGTTATTATCAAATATTAAATCTATAAAATTTTAAATGGTAATTCAAATTTCAATTCAAGACGCACCAACAACAAACCAATAATCAAATATACATACACATTTATCTACATATTTCTAGTATAGACTTATATTATATTCATTAAATCCTGTCTATACAATATAAAACTTCTCAATGGCTATTTTGCACAAAGAATACTATTGTAACGGTTCATTAGATGCAATACTTTCAATATAAAATAGTACATTATGAAGAAAAAATAGATATCCACACAATTTATAGCTGTATTATAAAATTTTGTGATGCTATCACCAAATCAGTCATTTTCTTACAAGAGTATAAAGATTTTTCTATTCATGTTCATGTCATGTTAAGCTGGATTTACACTATGCGGGAATTCGTGATTCGTGGTTCGTAATTCACTATTAATGTTCAATGCGCGAATAGTGGGAATGCCTGAATTCGTCATTTTAGTGTTTGCGATGCGTGATTCGTTATTCGTCATTCGCGTTCGTAGCGATTCGCCGAGGGAGCGATTTTCTTTTTCGCAAAGATCAATGGAAGCGAACCATTCGTGGTGCGTGATGCGTGAGTGAACTGTGCAGGGTTTACATACACGCGTAGGTTCGTCGAGGGAGACAAAACAAGTGAGGGGCCGAAGCTAGCAATGGAATTCACTTCAGGCTTGATCTTTGACTGCGGGCTGTACAGCCTCGAGTACTTTATATTAAAATAACAAGCGAAACAGTCTAACCATAAGGTTGAGTCAATAATGAACTCTATAGGAGAAAAGGAATAGTATTAAAATAGCACGGTAACTATACCAAGTATTTTAAACATTGCGCTTTAAGTGGCTATACTATCGTCATTAATCGAATCCTCAGAAATCGTAGCTCCTCAAATCCTCAACAAACAAACATACTTCTTCTGACTAACCTCACTCGTGATAAACTGAAGTTCAAGGTTTCTGGCTTGTGCCAGCACCACGAACCACAAAGCGGCGAATTACGAATTATCAGCGCATAGTGTAGTAACCCCAGTTGAAGCAAATAGACAAATGACGAATTTACGACGAAATGCCGGCGAATCGCGAACACGAATTACGTATCGAAAACCACGCATAATCTAAACGCGGCCTTAGAGACTCACAACAGGTTTCGGAAATCCTTTGCGATATTTTTGTTTAGAAGAAAATGTCTATAACAAATTTTCACAAAAATTGACATTCGACCTGCTCATCCAAATTAAACTTAGCTTTCCTTGTTGGTATGGTTGTGTGCAAATATTTATTAATACTTAAATATAAAAGTGCGCACAATATTGTTTTGAAACTAGCTTATATTTATTTGAATTTAAGCTACCATCTTGTTACATTTATTGATTTAATGATTACTACCTTGCTTTGACTCTGTATTTCTGAGTGTGAATCCTGACATTCTTTAATTTCTTATAATAAGCTACTCTCTTTAGAATTTCCGCTCATAGCCCACTTCAGTAGCCGCATGGTCTAAGGCGCTACTCTCTCAATAGACTGGCTGACAATGACGGGGATATTGGGGTTTGATCCCGGTTGGTTGCACTGATGGTGGTTTTTCCTAAACAGTTTTTTTACTCTCCCCCCACGCAGATCCAGGTGGACTTTCTCTAAATTTAACCTACCTTATCCCTGAAAACTAAAGGAATTAGTACATAGGCGTACAACCCAAACGAGTAGTAATACGTGGTGCTAAGAAGAGTTTCCACTCATAAAATTGTTGATAACCTTTGTTGTCAAACTACCATAATGGTTCAAATGCGTTACTACAAAATACAAGCCCAATAAGTGTGAGGCAATTAATTAGAAAAAGCTAAAAACTGATCAAATTCCACCAAAATCCTTAATGTATTCCATTCCAAGAGGATACATCAGGTTGAGAATCTTCTTCCTGTTATAGTTCGTTAAACCGAACTAACTGAATGCTAGCACAAAGTGAACTAGACTGTCTGTATGGGGTATACTGTCACAAAGCCATATAGGAGCCTATACTTTATAACATACAAACATAGAGCCGCCAATATTGACAAACATTTAATTTGTTTATCTTACATCCGTAAAAACTAAATTCATCTGTCAATGACAGCTCTACAACAAATCGCTTGGTGTGATAATAATGATAAATACATTTATTAGTGTGGCTTTGTGGCCATACCCATACCCGTTCTAATATCTAGAGAAAGTAGACTAATGCTATCGTGAAAAAAATTGATTTCGAGATAATGACGAATCCTTAAATTTTATGTAACCCTAAACCCAAAAGAAGGTATTTTACCATTTAGCCTTTCACCAAATCCCCATGTTTCTCTGTCTATCTGTCTGTTTGTCTCTGGCCATGGATCAGAAACGGTTTGATGAATTTTGTTTGTACTTACCTCTAGTCCTCAAATTAAATGTAGTTTACTGTGGAATGATTTTTTTTAGTTCCAAAATTTTTGAAAATAGTGTTAAAGATTTTGTTTAATATTTATATCGAGGATTTGCTTGACATGAAAAAAACACACTGTACATTTATTTTTGGGGTAATAACAATAACAATAATAATAATTATTATTATCACCACGTCTTACTACCCGTATGGGTTATAAGCACTTACGCTAATGTGTAATGGTAGGGTGATTGTGAGATGAAATGGAGGACCTACAGCTTAACGTGAAATTCGAACCACTGCGGAGGCCTGGCATTCCACACATTTAATGTGTAATGGTAGGGTGGTTGTGAGATGAAATGGAGGACCTACAGTTTAACGTGAGATTCGAATCACCGCGGAGGCCTGGTATTCCACACATTTAATGTGTAATGGTAGGGTGATTGTGAGATAAAATGGAGGACCTACAACTTAACGTGAGATTCGAACCACGGCGGAGGCCTGGTATTCCACACATTTACAAGTTGTGAATAATACACGTCTTGTCAGAAGTGAGGGAAGGGTTTGGGGGAGGGGAAGAGTTGTAATTGGTTTATGGGTAGTTTACTGATGACTGAATTAAAAAAAAGTTTAATATTTTTAGAAATGGCTTTAATTATATTGTTTAAAATGGGTACCTTGGGAGTGACAAATTGCACTGTATAGTTTATTTTAGGTAAAAATTAGTTTAATGGCAACATTGTTTAAATTTGAATTTTCAAAAAAAATGCTATTTTGTTTATAATGGGTATCTGTTAAGTTTTTTACATTATAAATAAATAATATTCGTTTTTCTTAAAACTTTTTATAGTATACATAGTTTATTGATGATTGATTTTTGTAAAATTTTATTTGTTTTAGAAAATATTTCTAAAGATTTTATTCAAAATTAATATCGGGGATATTTTTTATGATTAATCATTATTATTATTTATATTCATTAATATAAGGATAGTTTACTTACGACAAATTATTGAAAATTTGTTGTTTTTTTTAAATTGGCCTTGAATATTGAGTTTAAAAAGATTATTTGGAAATACAATTTCATGATAAATAATAATACGTTTTATGTTTTCAAACTACTAATAATTTTAGGGTATCTTACAAATAAATTATTTTTGAAAAATTGAAATTTGCGAAAAAATATTTTAACAATTTGTTTTAAAATGTATGTATAAAGAGTATATATTGTGATTAACAAGATGATGAGTTGTATTTAGTAGTTTCAGGGTAGTTTACTGAAAATGTATTTATAAAAATTATCTTTAAAATGAGAAAGTATATACTGGACATTTGTAAATATACTTTTTATTATAACTTTATTTTATTTTATTTCTTTTGTATTACAATTGCTTTTAATATTCATATACAAACCGAGTAGTCTACGGTTTATTAACGTATTAATGTATAAAAATGTTTAACAGTATAATGAAATAAGAACTGACTAATGATTGCCAGCTGACTGTTACACAATTTCATCCCAAACGAGAAGGTTTCATTTCCAACATTTGTCATCAGACAAGGGTCTCCGTCATCCCTGGCTCCCCTCGGGTGGAATCCAGCAGATAAAAAAAAAACGGGGCAGTGGAGGGAGGACGAGATTAACAAAATGTATTTAAAACCCTGTGACAGTTCATCGTGAAATGCCAACGAACCACATTTTTGTTTGAGCATATTTAGCTCTACGTATTATCATATTCTAGTTATAGCCGGAGGAATTTATAAGGGTTGTTGGTATGCAGTCAAACCTGTGACAATCGCTTGGATGAAATAACTGTATTGGGGTGCTTGGTTTGAAGCAAATTGAATTATTTTCGTATTAGAGACAAAATATTGCTATATTAAAAACATTATATTTGAGTTTAGCTGGTGGTAGTCACTTTGTTTTCTAGATTATACAATAATTTATTCAGATCTTTTGTATTTATTTATTACCTTTAGCTCGTGTTGTTTTACAAAACTTTCTCATATCTTATAACATCCTTAGTGTACCTGTATAGTGAGCTATGAGTCTCAGGTTCAATTCTCGATATGGGCAAAAATTGTATATTTAGATTAAATTGAGGTTGACTCTCTTAAAGTGATGAATTTAAGACCAGGAATGCGTGCTCTGCCTTTTCCAGAGCTAAGTTACTTTGTAAGTTGTGCTTTGATAGCATCAGCTAGCATAAGAAATTTCACGTCAAGTACCTCCAAAAATATATTTTAATTTATAAATCTCTAGGTTCTAATATTTATTTTTACGTGCATATATTACAGTATAAGTTAAAATACAACTAAATTATATAAGGTTTTATTTGGAAACCCATTAACATAATATTACTATGTACATAACACAACCAAATATGCACATTAATATAATAACATGTCAAAGAAAGTTGACAATGTGGAAATTGTTTCTTTGGTGTCGTAGATTCTAAAACTATTTAAATGTAATATTTATGTAGTACAGTATTTAAAAACTGAATCTATTGAATAGTTTACATATTTATTACCGTATTACTGTTTCATGTTATTTTACGCTTCATGTGTTAAAAATATAAATATCTATATTGACTTAGGTAAGGTTATAAGTTTATAAATATTTATTTTTAGTTCCCAGTAATAAGGAACATTTGCTTAAAGCAGGGTAATAAATACGTAAGTTAACTTTTCACGTTATGTTGTGAGTGACGAATGACATCACGAATGTTACGAGGTTGTTATGATGATTCATTAAACAAACAAACAAACAAACAAGCGGAACTCACGCAAAAGGAGGTGTCAGCAGTCCTGAGCTAGGAACTAGGCCAGTGGTCAAGTTAAAAAGAGGAGGGGTTGAGCTCCTCGGGGCCGCCTACGCTGCATGTCACAGGGCTACGCGGGGTAAGTCGTTGGGTCCGTCAAGTAGCAGTCAGGTCTGCCACTCGAGCCCAGGGAACCAGGTTTGAAAAAAGTCCAGGGACCACCTAGCAGTCAGACAGGCCATAAGGTAAACCTTATAGCATCTCGTTCAGTCACTCGCTTCTCTATATTAATCAAGCTCTTCACTTTAACTGAACTTTTAACATCACATTTGTAGTAGTCGTTGTAGTTTTAATACACTTTTTAAAAGCCAAGTCCAACTTCAATCACGATTTCACATAAGTATTAATTCCCCCCTTTTTCTCGTCCAATGATATCCTGACAGATCCATCAGCCCACACGAATAGATACACAGAGAGAGAGGGGAGTGACATATATATATATATGTCACTCCCCTCTCTCTTTGTGTATCTATTACAAATCTACTACAAATGTGATGTTAAAAGTGCAGTTATATATATATATATATATATGGCTTATGTCCCCCACACTGCAAGATAATTTTGATTGCGGAAGTATTAGAATTATTTTTGGACTTAGCTAATTTTAATTTGAAATTAATTAGCTTGCAAATATATTAGCATAGTACTTCCTTAATTTAAGGCATTAAGAGTATGAAAGTTCATTACCAAACTTAAAGAAGTACGCAACCTATCTCTATCCAGTCCACCTCATTACACACTATCCCCATTTATAGATAGCTAGTTCCAATCCAACTCATTACACCTTATCCCTATCTTGAGCTAGTTCTATCCATTCCATCTCAATGATTATTTCTTTAGATTAAATTCAACTGATTAAATGGATAATAATAATAATTAATAGTAGTGGAAGTAATAGTAATAGTAGTAGTAAGAAACACCTGCTTTGGGCGCCACATGGTCCAACGCGCTACTCTATCAATGGACTAGACTGCCGATAAAAAGGGGATCGAGGTCCAATTCGGGTGCACTGAGGGAGGTTTTACCTAAATGGGTTTCAATCATTCTCCACACAAATTAGGGTGATTCCTGTAAATTCAACTTTCCTTACGCTAACACAATAACATAATTAGTACATAAGTGTATAAGCCGAACGGGTAGTCAGACGTGGTGTTAAAAAAAGTAGTAAAGAAACAAGTGAATGCGAGCCTATGTAGACCAGTTATATTCATAAATCATACCTTCATTTTTTTATCATCAATAAGTTAACTAAAATAATTTTAAGGTTGGCCCAATATTTGTTTCTGCCCCTATCCTCCGCACTTCCTGTCCACCCCTCTCCCACTCACGTTCCCCCTTCCCCTTATAGCCCACTTGTCTCTTAACACACTATATTTTGAAGTACAATAGGCTCTAGGTGTCAACTCAACAATTTATACCCTCCACCGCCAGCCGCCACTGCGGAAAATTTCCCAGAAAGTTTTCATCTCTATATAGAGATAGTTAATTCCAGTCCAACTCATTACGGATGACATGCAGTGGACCTAATTTCACAAGACCTAAAGTTTAGGATCTATGCCTTTAGGTATTATAAAATTAGGTCCAGTGAAGTTAGGTCTTGTAAAATTAGGACTTGTGCCTTTAGGTCCACCGCCTGCTTGAACAGTTAAGGATTTTTAAAGTAATATATGAAAAATTAATTTTAGGTCCAGTGCCTTTAGGTCTAGTAAAGTTAGGAGCTATAAAATTAGGTGCTGTGAAGTTAGGTCTTATATAGTTTGGTCTTATGGGGTTTAGTTCTTATAGCATTTAGGTATTGTGCCGTTAGGTCTTGTAAGGCTAGGTGTAATAAATTATAACTTCCATCTCATTACAAATATTCAGTCCCATCATGACCATCAAATAAACAACATTAA
>CABFOV010008848.1:9876-21793 GCA_902141375.1 Timema poppense
GGGGGGGGGGGGGGGGGGGGGGGGGGGGGGGGGGGGGATTTTGGGGCTCTTATCTCCAGACACTTGAAATAATGTTCTGAATGCGTGCAGCCATGCCAAACTGTTTTGATTTACAGTAATAATTGTCTTCGTGTCTGACCAAAAAAATCTCTACATAGACCCTACCTATGATAATGAACCGTCTTTAGTAGCACGTGTCGTACTGACTAATAGAACTGTTAACACCTAGACTGGTTCGTCTTGTAGGGTTTGTCAACCGTGTCATATTTTTCCAAAGTGTACGTAGGTAGCGGACACGAAAAAAAAGTATTTTGATAACGATCATTTTTGAATATTTAGTATGATGGATCGCAATCAAATTATAACTTTACTCTCCTAAATGTAACATTTTTACAAAAATTCAATTTCAAATAAATGCTATTTTTCACATGAAATACCTCTCAGAATCACCTCTGGCTACAGTATTTTCTACAAGTTTATGTTTCTGATAGTCCATGACATTCCATCGAATAATTGCTATAGTTGATTCAGCTTAATGTGATATCTAGAGAGTTACTATACTGCTGAAATAGCCAACAGATTAAACTATCTTTAGTTGTTTTTATTATTTTAGTTTACCAACATTTTTAATCGATGGACCTGCCGGATATAATTGCTCTGCGTGCTGCCATTTGGAGACATCTCACTATAGTATGTAGGGTGCTCCAAAATTTATCCCAACTTTTTGGAATATGAAGGTTACCGTACCTTTGACAAGGAGTTCAAGATTTAAAGCTTGGCGGGGTACACTAGAGAGGGATTTTACACATGGGATTTATTTTTATAGCTGTGGGATTTCCATCTTCTCCATGATAACAAGGGTGCACTATCTCAAAAGATTTCTTATCCCCACTCCTCTGAATAACTAGTCGGTGATAAACGTAACAATAATAAATATTATATGTTTATAAACGGTACTATTAAATCAGTCTACTTAGTTTAATAAATGTGGCTACATATATTTGTATTAAATTTTTAGATATTTCATAGCGAAATGTTTTCCTATTTTCCTTTAATACACGTTTCTATTAGTAGGCTATATTAAGTATTCAATCTTATCAATTAATTAGTAATAAAATATTTAAACTATTATGATTTATCTCTCTCCATTACTTTGGCAGTAAAAGTTATTATAACGAGAGATTAAAATATCCATGATTCCTTGTACGTAGGATTTAAATACTCCGCCAGAACAACTTTAGTTTAGGCCAAGGCCACAAGCCGCGCCACTAACACGGGTCCAGACTCCAGAAGCTTACAATTCACTGTATTTCCTAATTCCTAGCGGCGAGCGATCAATGGCAACAAAGTTAAGTGTAAACTTCTCTGTAACAAATGGAACAACCAATGATGGGTTTACACAATTATGGGACTCAAAGTTCAAGCGAAGGCACACAACACCATGGGACGCTGCCCTTCCTATGTCAAGTAAGTGTCAAATCTACTGACTTAGTTAGATTTGTATGGTACCAGGTTTGAGCCTGTGTTGTTCTATCAGATCGAATTAGTTGTTTTTTAAACTCAAATAAGTCTTCCCTCACAACAAGGAAGGTATGTAATGTCTCACATGTTCTCTAATTTAACTTATTTCACGTTAATAGGTGTACAACTTGGTTTTCTCAGTCTTTTAGTTGAAATGTGTGTGTAAGGGCCCCCTAGTCTGCTATCGGTGCTTGTGGTGGCGGTAGCGGCAGTGGTCTGCTACGCCAACTCTGTAGATGGCCACTTTGTGTTTGACGACTCTGAGGCTGTTGTGAACAACGAGGATCTGCGGCCTAACATGCCCCTCTGGAACTTGCTTCACAATGACTTTTGGGGTACACGGCTCACTCACAACCACAGCCACAAGTCTTACAGGCCACTCACTGTGCTCTCCTTCAGGTATGGTCGGTTACCTGCAGAACTCTTGTTTGATTCTAGTGTGGATATAACAGAAAAACTACTCATATTTACCAAAAACATAGGCATAGTTATCCTAAAGAAGGAGAGACTAAAATAGTACCTACCTATATAAATTATTCTTATGCCCTACATATTTTAGCTTTAGCCGATGGTTTAGATTTTATAAAATAGATTTATCAGCTTTTTTTGTGCATTTTATATGAAAGAGCTTACAATGGCACTCACAAGAGCTAAGCCTATATCAATTCTCTTTCCATTTTTCTAACTATTGAAACTAAATTATTTAAATTAATTTGGTGCACAGTAGGCCTACACAAAACAATGTCTTCAAAGTCAAAACTAAAAGTAACTAACACATATTTTTAGAAAGGAATTGCTCATCTCCAAATGGCAAAACCTCTTATAATTCCTTAACTTATTTGTTATTACAAATTTTAGCATTTAAAACATAGCTACATTACTCACCTGTAAAATACAATATTTTTTTGTAGTACCTACCTCTTACTGTAGACCTTTGTATGTAAAACAATAGTGTGATTTATATTGAATTTGAATATATTACTCAGTTAAATATTTGACCTTGGTTAGCACCCAATACTTTTCACACCTGTCACAACCACTTGACAACTTCTTCTTGAGGTTAATGTTACCCCTAAAGTAGAGGAAAAGGGGCAGAAATCTAAAGGTATGATAGTGAGGACAACAAGAAAGAAATTCGCTAAAAAGTGAGGTTAGTCTCATTAGGGGAAGTGAAAGAGAAAAATAATATTCTTTTACTTGTAGAAGAACTTCTTTGAGTTGCATCGTTTTGGAAGTTGTTTTAAACTTTATAGTAGGTTGCATAATATGAAACTTTGCTATTTATTATTAACTGTCCAGTAGAAGATTTGGAGAGACTTAATATCATAATAAACCCTTACGCTAAACCTCTGATAGTTACCGTAACTCAACCTATCACTAATTTTATTTTTGAGACGTAAACGGCTTCTTTGTGTCCATAGGTGGAACTATTGGATGAGTGAAGGGTTGAAACCTTGGGGCTTCCATGTGACCAATGTCCTGCTTCATTGCCTGGTATCAGTGCTGTCATTGTTAGTGTATGACCGTCTGTTTGGTGGGCATAGTCCTCGGGCAGCACTTCTCAGTGCCCTTCTCTTTTCTGTGCATCCTGTGCATTCGGAGGCTGTAAGTGGAGTTATTAAACTAAAGCCAAGTGTGTGAGACACATATTTTTTTGTAGAATAATTTTTAATTTTATATATTTACTGTACATTCATTTAATCTTCCAAGACACTTGAATATATTTTAATCGCTATGCCAGAACTGCTTGAGGGAATTAGGAGAAACTGCTTGAGTAACTACTCCAATATTTGGCCATGGAGGTGGAGTTCAATAGTTTCATACTTAGTTTTTTACAATAGAGGGGTTAGAAAGGCAGAATATAAATGGCAAACAGAAACCCTGAGAGCATATAACTAATTATTTACCTAGAGTACATACTTCTATAAGGTGTCATGGAGAATATTCTCCAAAACAGCTATTTACATTACAAGCTATTTACCAACTTAAAGTCGATTATCAAACTGGTACATATTCCCAGAGAAAAGTCATTCTATGAAAGGGTGAACCACTAAGTGTGCTATTATGATCATGAAGGTCGAAATGACTAAAAAACTCAAATCATTCGCAACAATCCATAACACAGCCACTACATATAATTATCAAATACATCATTCATCAACACCTAACAGCCAAGTTGTGTCATCAGCAGCTAACAGATCAGTTTGTTAGGGTGAAAATCTTAAACAAAATAAATGTTTTTGATTTTATTTCTCCATTCTGCTTAATTAGACACCCCCCTAATTGTAGGAGGAAGGGGAGACTTAGTAGGCCCAATCTTACAATGTCACGTTATTCTATTCATTAGGACCTAACATAAGGTTAATTAATAACAACCACGACTTTAGATTTTACAATGTTTGGTTAACACTAATGTCCATGTAAAAGTGCTTGTAAAATTAACGCGATATCTACCTTCCGGTTAGCAAACATAACATCCACATTAAGAACGATAAACACTCCAATTCAATTAGCAAAATTTCCTCTTCTTTGCTAAAATTTAAACTCCATGTTTATGATTTTCAACTGACAAATAATAAATATGATAAAAGATAGCAGATAACCTTAAACAGACTTGATAAATTGGACTCTCTTTGATTTGTTTTCATAACAGTTCCATAGACATAATGACTTGATTATATTAGCTTTGGTCAAATTAAGCCAATCAAAAGTAAGGTTGAAAAAAACATGTTTTTATAAAAAAATTAAAACTTTTTTTTGCAATAGAAGAAAAGTGTTTTAAACCGTGAATAAAACTTGTTCTAAATGTAAGCTTACATTTTTTTAATTGTGAATAAAACATTATTTACTTAAAAAAATACTGTGTATTCATATAGCTTTAAAAAAATTGTTGCACTTAGCATAAAATGGCATGAAAAACTGTAAACAATATGGATGTACAGTTTTGTAACAAAAAGCGCTGCTAATATGGCAAAAATGAAACATGAATTGGGAAAATTTGACAGTGTTGGTTTACAAGATTTAATAACATATGGATGTTCTGCACATTTGCTGAATTTATTTGCACATGACAAAGAAGTTCCTGGAATTAAAGAACATACTAAGCAAATAATTTAATATTTCAAAAATTCACATTTTCCTTCAGTTAAGTATAAACAAGCTGGAGGAAAATCCTTTATTCTTCCTCAGGATGTTTGTTGGAATACACTGGCAGACTGCATAGTCATTTCTTGAAAATTGGCACATTTTGTCAAAAGTTATGGTGATAATCGAACTGTAATTGATGTAAATATTGCATCCAAAACTAATAATAGGAATATTAAAGAAAATGCTCAAGATTACTTGGTAAAGTTGAAAAAAGTGACTGTTACTTTAGACAAAATACAGTTTGATACATGCATCATTAGCAAAGCAGCTGAAATATGGCTGTCTTTGCTAACAGAGTTTGATGTTGAAAGAGAAACTGAAGATGAATTTAGACACTTTCAAAAACGATTTGACATGGCAATGACACCTTGCCGTTTTTTTAGCAAACCTTTTAGATCCACAGTTTAGAGGAATAAAAATGAGTCAAATGTAAT
This sequence comes from Timema poppense, assembly GCA_902141375.1. Lineage (NCBI taxonomy): Eukaryota > Metazoa > Arthropoda > Insecta > Phasmatodea > Timematidae > Timema > Timema poppense. Next base: position 14,979 of record CABFOV010008848.1, read on the forward strand.
TAGACATTGCTATGGAGTATATAGATTCAAATCACCCAATTTTAATAGTAGAAATAATAAAATATCGGGCAAAATGTGCTTGATTCAAAGATGATCTGTTTTTGAAATGTGTCCTAGAAGATTTAAACCCAATAATGTGGTGGCTATCAATAGAAAACAGTGTAAGCCCAAAAATAATGGACCTTGTCAAACAATTGCACAGTGCATTAGCATCATCTGCGGGAAGTGAATGGCTGTTTTCTTCCTTTGTCTTCATACATTCGAAAATTATAAATATAATAGGTATAGAAAAAGCATCACTTGTGGCACTTTTTTGAGCACTAAATAGTAAATAAACAAATTACTCTTTTGATATGATATTAATTAAAGTAGAGCCTCAACAATTTTATAAAAATAAAATATTTTATTTGATTAAATTTAGTTTATATTTTTAAGACATTTAAAATAATGTAACTAGAAAAATGTTAGAAAAATCTATCCATTAGCTTAAGTAAAGTTTTGTTCTTAATTTTGAGTAATATGCATAGTTACTAAATAAAAATAAACATAAATTTCTTCCAACTATATGTTATGATTTTGACAACTTATTCTTTAGATGTTATGATAAGGGAATTTGCCATTTTGTACTAAATAAATGTTTGTTTCATTATAGTTTTGTTTAATTGAAGATTTAAAATAAAAACCTGTTTAGAATGTTTTAAACAAGTCTTTACCAGTAGTTTAAAAAATGTTTCAAACAACACATTTTAAACATATTGTTTTAAACATTATAACCCTGAAGTCAAAAAATTCATAAATTTCTTCTAACTATATGTTATGATTTTGTATTAAATAAATGTTTGTTTCATTATAGTTTTGTTTAATTGAAGACTTTTAAAAAACCTGTTTAAAATGTTTTAAACAAGTCTTTACCGCGGTAGTTTATAACATGTTTTAAACAACACATTTTAAACATATTGTTTTAAACATTATAACCCTGAATTCAAAAGGTTTGAAACAATTTGAAACAAATCTAGCGTTCCGAGAAAGTTAACAATAAGTACTAATGGAAGGCACCTGTTTGTAATTTGAGGCACACATAAAAATAGTATTGTAAAGAACAACACCAAGTTTAACCAATGATTAGACTTTACGAACAGTTAAGTTACAAGGACTTTGATGCGACATTGTAAGATTGGCCCTGAGTGCAACAAGTTTGGCTAAATTTATATTCATGCAAAATATATGCCTAAATAATTAGTAAATAGTGCTTATTTTACTGTGCACATTGTTTTATATTTAAATGTAACTTGTTTAATGTCTTACTTAAATTGATAGAATATGGTCCAACCTCTTTGCACTACCTAATAGATAGGCCTAATGTTTCTAAAAATATTTATTTACCCGCCTCGATGGCGTAGTTGGCTAACGCGCTAGTCGTGTTGTGCTTGTCTGCTGAGGACGGGGAAATCGAGGTTCGAATCTCGGTCGGGTGAACTGGGGGTGGTTTTCCCTAAATGGTTTTCCACTCTCCCTCCACACAAATGCGGGTTCACTTTCTCTAATTCAACCATCCCAATTTCTAATCCATTAGCGTACTTAGTACTTAAAGCGTATAACCCGAACGGGTAGTAAGACGCGGTGCTAAATAATAATAATAATCTAAAAATATTTCAATAAAGGGTTCACTTGAAAAACAATGTTAATCAAACTATATCTTTTGAAACTTGAAATTAACATCATTTAAGTTTTATCTGTACTATTACATAAAATTTGATTTTTATTTGGTTCTTACTTTATTTTTGCCATAAATATTATGATAGCCCCACTTATCAATAACAGAATAGGCCTCAAAATATAATATTTACTCTTTATTTCAATTGTATGCATGCAATTGTAGTAATTGATGTTTAAAAAAAAGTAAATTCATTAATAACAAACCAGTATGGCTACCCCTAGGTATTCCAAACATGAAAACAAGCTAATTTTTGTCTGTATATACAGCCTACTGGCGCTTAGTTGGCTATAGTCTCTCCTCACATTTTCATTGGCCCATATGTCTCAAAGCTCAATGAATATACACACTACACTATATGCATAGCGTATAAGAAGTTAAAGTTGAATCACTATTAGGCATGTAAACCCAGCCATACACAATAAATAAAACCTACTATAAAATATTTTTTCAAAGGAAAATAGTGTCGCCAAGTAACTGAATTAAAATATACACACAATAAAGATAAGAGAGCAAGGTATGCACTCTTAACAACAAATAACCTTCACTGATGGTCACGTAATCCAAGCTCTCAATATACTGGATTTCCAATGACTATGCGGTTGGAGTTTGAATCCCAGTGAATTTTATTGATGGTAGGTTTTCTTAAATAGTTTTTTACTTTATCTCCACACAGATACTGCCATATTTACTCTGGTATCCTACCTTCACTACTACAATTACTACTACTACTACTACTACTAATAATAATAATAATCATCATCATCATCACTATGGTGGAACCCCCTCAGCTTGTCGGGTAGCGTGTTTGTAAACAAGCAGTTCACACTGCTGTTTGTCCAGAAATTTTTTTATTTCCATCATTCTTCTTCAGCTCTCTTCTTTCTTCTTCACATCTTACTTTATTTGATCCACCCACTTCATTCTGGGTTGTCCAACTGGTCTCCTCTCTCCTACCTCTCTTTTCATCTATACATATGGTGTTCTTGTGTTTTCCACTATTTTCACATAGGTCGAACCATCTGAGTCTTAATGACCTAAACCTTTACTCCATTGATTCCCTCACTCCTAACTCCCCTTTCACACCCTTGTTCCTTACTCTTTCTCTCCATGTCTTCTGCAGGATGTGTCCAAAAAAATTCATTTAACATGCTTGCAGCATACTCAGCTCTATCTTATTTACCGAGCAGGTCTCTAAATTATCCATAAGACGGAGGACAAAGTATAGCTTATAAAATAGTTATACTCATATTGGCTCCCCCTGGTACTTTATTGTTTCACATCAGCTGTCATGTCAAATTAAAGAATTTTGACCAATTGGTCACTTTGTTGAGTACTTCCTGCTTTTACAGGAGTTATTTGAACTCGTGAATACATTCCAATTTTTTTCCTTCCAGACATATGCAACAGTTGGCGTTTATTTTACTGAATTTCAAGACAACTGACTTGGTTTTATTCACATTTAGGCCTATCTAATACTTTTTTTGAACTTTGAGTGCCATTTATCCAGTCTTATTTTATTCACATTAATATAATACTTTTTGAACTTTGAGACCCATTTATACAGTCGTTCCTGGACTTCTCCCTCACTGTATTCCCAAATTGCCATGTCATCCACAGATAACAGGGTATTTAGGTCTCTATTCTCCTTTCTTTTAATATATTTTAGTACAACATCTATCCTGATTGGATGCACTGAGGATGGTTTTTCCAAAATGGTTTTCTACTCTACCTATGCAAATGTGGGTACACTTCCTCTAAATTAAAACCTTCCTAATCTCAAACACATTAGTGTAATTATTGTACATAAGCATACAACCCAAATGGTTAGTAAGATGCAGTGTTAATAAAAATTGTAGAGAGAAAGAATAAAATGTAAGGTATTAATAAAACCAGTAAACCAGATATACTCTGAAGTTAAGTTTTGTAATGCACAGAAAGGTCAAAATCTCAATTTTGCCATCACATACCTTAAAGCCAGGGAAAGGATTATAAGTTATGAGCAAAGATACTAGGCACAAGAGTAAAAAAGTACAATAATCCATCTTTCCTTTAATTTCTTCCTTTAATTATTATTGTTAATGTAGGTAGGCCTACTTGTTAACTAGATCTGTATTCATCAACCCTCTACCAGTATTGAATTTTTTGGTGTAGGTGGCGGGCGTGGTGGGCCGGGCAGACCTACTTTGTGCTCTGCTCTACTTTCTCTCATTTCTGGTGTACTGCAGTGCTGTGAGTATCAAAGGATCCTTCCATCAGTCCTCCCTTGTCATCCTCAGCATGGGTCTCGCTGCACTCTCCATGCTGGCTAAGGAACAAGGAATCACTGTCATTGTGAGTCTCACAGCAATAAAATAATTGCAATACAATTTTACCTAAATATAATAAAATTATATTTTATCCTCTTAAAGTGAATATATTTAAATTCAGATCATTTTAATTTAAAATACAAATGTAAAATCTTATTGATAAACTCGATGCTGTCTTTTTTATTGCTATCTATTTGGCACTATGATAGGTTCATAAGATGATGGTAAATAACACTAACCATTAAATAAATGTAGGGTAGGTACAGTAAAGAATTAAAAGTGTCTGAATACTAATCAACCACTTTACATTTTTTAAATAATCAAACTACAAGGATGAAAAGAAAAATGTACTTTAATTATGGTAGTGAATTGAAAGGTTAAAAAAAAAGATTTTCACACTAGCAAATACATAGTTAATGTTTATTGTTTACAAAGCTTTAAAGAGTGTATGAACTTATATTGATGCTTGCATGGTCTAATTTGTCACTTGTTCTAAACTGGATTGTTGGTGATAAGGAGATTGAAGTTCGAATCTCAGCTGGGAATACTATGAGTGGTTTTTCCAAAATAGTTTCCCTACTCTCCTTTACCAAAAATGTTGGTACATTTTCTCTAAATTCGACCATCCTCATCTTATTAGTGTGAATATGTTGATGGCCTGAACAGGCAGTAAGACACACTTCACACACAAAAAAGTATACTGTATGAGTGTATGTGAATATGTTTGAAATAAATGTAAATATTAAGATAAACAAGGTTATAAAAAATGGTTTTTTTTCAATTACATTGGCTAAAAAATATTTATCTACCAAAAGTGACAAGGAAAACATTTACAACATCTAAGTAACATTGAAGAGTTTAAATAGTGGTTCCAATTAAAATATCTCAGTCGCATCCACGATTTCTCATTGTTAACCAAATGTTTAAATGCATTGTCAAACTTCACATCTCTAGCTTAGAGCTAACTGAATTTCATTCAAGACAGTCTATATTATTGAAAAGGTGTGATGGCTAAATGATAATTATCACTCAAGGAAATTAATAAAATAAATGCAAAAATAAACTAAAGAGTACCGATATAAATTGAATGAAGATAACCCTCTAAGGGAAAAAGAACAAATTATGGGTAGAATAATCATCATCAACAACTGTTTACAGCCTTTGACTGAGTCAGTTTATTAAAATCCCTCCAGCTTTCTCATTGCTTCCAAACCAACATACAAATGTACTTTTATTGTAAAAATAGTATCACACAAAATGAAAAATAGATAACTTGGTCACCATTGTGCATTGAATTCTACCCAAATCTTTTCCTCTTTCCTCAGAGGGGCTTTCTTCTTTCATTTTCAGATTAATTAGTTTATTTTTCCTTAGCAATTTTCATGTATTATCATTCCAGGAATTGTATGATTTGGCTTTATAGTATTTAGTGACAATATTTCTGTACACCAATAGCACATTAGCATAAGTGCGTACAACCCGAATGCGTAGTAAGACGCAGTGATATTATTAATAATAATAACAATAAATAATTATTAAAGTTGTTCAATGACCTAACTGTTTGTTTGTTAGGGCCTGTGTAGTGCCTATGATATCATCATTGCTTCAAGAATACACCCGTCAAGTTTATCTTCATTCCTTTACAAAAATACTTGTATACCATTCTCCAAAAAGAGAAGAAAATCTGTCAACGGTTTTTGGGACAATGGTAACGTTAACAGTCGTGTCTCGTGCAGTGACGAAGAAGAAGGAGAGGTTGAGCTTACAACATTACGCCCCTTGTGGCTCCGCCATTTTGCTATGTTGATGACTGGCATTGTTGTTCTTCTCCTACGGTGGAGAGTCATGGATTCGATTCCTCCAACGTTTCAAATTGTCGACAATCCTGCCTCATTCTCAGACAGTTTTATTATCAGGGTAAGTACTTAACTTTTTTTTTTTCCAAATAACTATACTTCCTCGCCAACAAAGTCCAAGCAGTTTAAGGGTTTGGACTTTTATTGCACTTAATTATGTTTGACTTTTGATGCGGTGGTTGAAGTTTGAATATCTACTAGCTGTACTGATAGGCTCTTCATTATATTATTTTTCCTTGTGGTTTTCCTATCCTCTCTCCAAGCAAGCATGGACACATCCTCAAATGTTAAGCTGCTAAAAACCCTTATGTTGAATATACTAATTAAAAATATATGCTTCCACATCTTCAGTGATACAACATAATCTAATGAATGCAATATAATTTTCTAGACTTAAGTTCATTTCAAGAAATTCCTGCTGTAAATAATTTTTCCATACAGTCTGATTTTCATTAGAAGGCCGTTATATGAAAACTGAAAACTAATGTTGCCACAATGGTTGGGAAAAATATTACAATTGAAGGGTCTATTTATATTCTTAGTCTGTTTAGTTTTTAAATTTTTTATTTTTTTATTTATTTGAGGTATTTAATGGGAACTTTCTGAATCGACTGATTATATCAGCACATGACTTATAAGCTAACTTAAATCTAGATCAGACACAACATCCAGCTCCCCACCGTTAAATCATCACTGTGAAAGAGGAACCCCATATTTCACCAATTGTACATTTTTCGGCCATGCTAGGAATCGAACCCGAAATCCTTAGCTCAGCACACACACATGCTATCGACTGAGCTTATGTTTAGAACTGTTTAATTAATAATGTAAAGTTAAGTGGAAGGACTACATCATAAAACTTGAGAAGCGCTATCAGCGCAACTCCTAAGAAACGTCCATATATTGAACTATTTGGACTGGTTAGCCGACACCGAA
>CABFOV010008849.1:0-21787 GCA_902141375.1 Timema poppense
CCGAAATTGTTTGGGTGGTACACCATTTAAAATGTTTGGGAACTGGTGTAGTAGAGTATTTTTTTATGTCCTCTGAATGGTTCTTCTAGACGTGGATGCGGTATAGATTATACAGGCGTGTCGAGCTCATTTGATCAAAAGGACCACCTTAGAAGGTGAAAATACCTAGGGGGTCACATTTAAGAAAATTCAATATTGTCACCATTTGAAGTCATAAAAACTCAATTTTATAATCAATGTTATAAAAAAAATTGTTTATAATATTAAAATTCATTCCACTCAATTTTTCTCTCTAGAAATTAAAAAAAAAAAATTAAGCATGCACTTAGGTTAGGGTTTAACTCGAATGTTGAAGTCACTTTCCTAATGGATGACAAATACGTGTTCATAAGTTTTGAGATTTCGGGTATTTGCTCCTTTTTATAAGTAAAAACAACCGTTCAGACACTAACGTGCATCCAAAAACTGCACATATTTGGTCTGCAAGTTTAATTATCTTTAGGGAATGATTTTTGGTAAGTAAAGGGTAAAATTTGGCTCACCACTCTCAGTTGCTAGATTTCCCCAAATAATGACCAATTTACAAATGTCAGAATTTTAAATTGTGTGTTTCTATAACGTTTATAATAAGATACATTATTGGGCCACACTTTGTGTAATAAAAATATAATCGACACTAAATGTAGTCGAACCAGATTGTAGGTCTACTAAATTTTGGGTTCACCACTCTACCCACCTAGTTACCTAAATGAAATGGGAAAAAAAAGTTATACTAATTGCAAATCTCGATACGCAGCAAAATAATCTCAAAATGGCGGCGCTTCCCCCTCCACCGCGCACGATGCGTCCCTGTTCTCGCGTATCGTAATGCATTAGTTGATCCTTTAGCTATCCAGTGGTATAATTTAATTTTGGATGTAGAGGATAGATTCGAAACTACAACGCCAAACTGTATCCCCCGATTTTGTTATTAGGTTTTTTGGATTGCCCCCGTATGGTAGCAAATTTAAAGACGTATTCACGTCAATAATACACATTATATTACTGTATATTCAGATAATATATCTAAATAGACTTTTGGAAAATGAAGTGTAGACATGGGAATCGAAATCGGGACACAAAAAGACAGTCAGTATCAACCATAATCAGTTATAAGCATCGTTTTAAGTGACTTTTAAAACTACAAAACACTAAGCAATTTTGTTGTCAGTCGGACATCCTTGGTAGTGGAATTAGTGGCGGTGGAACTGGTGAGATATGGGGGAGGAGAATTTGCACCCCCACCAGCGCCGCCCCCTTCTCTGGAATGAATTTGCTTCCCCCGTAAATTTATTTAACTTCTGATATTTTTTAATATTAAGCTGAAAGCTGGCCTTACATTAGCATAATTTAAAAAAAAGAGAAATTTATAGTTTTTTATTTAAATTAATATATTCATTTGAAAATGATAATAGGTTTGGATGTGGACGGGGACAAATTATGACCATTTCTTAAGTTAACTATTTTGACAAACAGACGTCAACTGCCAGACTTTCATTTAATTAACTTTATTTTTGTTTTGTATACATTTATCTTCGATTGAATACTTTGATATAAAAATGTCTTTCTTCAACGTGTCTTGCATTATACACTTTCTGCCTCCTTAAAAAGTATAAGTTTCTGCTAACCCCGACCCGTGACACACACGCGAATGTAAGAAAAAATTATTTGGTTGTGTGTGGGAGAAAAACACATTGAACCTCATTACCATTAAAAATAAATTCCAATTTTAGAAGCAAATTATTTTCAAAGTTTTGTCTGAGAGGGCCACTCCGAATAACTTCTTGATGCATCCCATTTTCGAAATAATTCTGTGGGAAGACTGCTCCAAATGGGTTTTAGAAACATAAAATTTTTAAAAATTTTGGGGAAAGACCACTTTAAATAGGTTCTAAGGCAGTTTAAATTTTAAAAATATGTCAAGGGGAAGATAATTTCAAGAAGCCTTTGAACGCAGCCGACTTTCAAAAATTTGGACTCCTTTTGGCTTAGGGTCCTTTACTCCTAAAAATTCTCTAGATTTCTAATTATCTTTTCTAGCTGGCCTTTCCCACATATAGAAAAAAAGGTCTGCTGCCAATGGCTGGAATTATGTGGCCCATCTGAACGTTAGAAATATAGACAAATGGTGTCTTGTTTGAACTTTTTGAAACTAACGTTCTTTTGTTTTGATTTTTTCAATTTTATAGACATTCATCTAGTTGTCCATTAGTCAATCATGAGGAGGAGACACAAAAACAAACAGACATTAATTTCTAACCACAGAATGGAAACCCAAACCCAAAATTTTTAGGAGAAACAAAAACTATTTTGTAATCTATATATTTTCAGTAAATGTTATTTTTAAAGTGACGTCACATAATATATTTTACGGCACATGTTTCCTTTAGGTACCAAACGATGTGAATATTTATAGAAACTAGGAATTTGTAAACAGCTCAATTTACGTATTTTGTGAACATATTTCCTTTCTGCGGTTAGCAAATTACATATTAGTGATGAATTGGTTTCAAAATCTTATCAGTTTTGGTTCTATTATTTATGTTCCCGGTTACAAACTCCACTCAACCACAAAAAATATCTAAAGCCATTGTTTTTTTCTGTAATGTGGATAGTTAAAAAAAACTCATCGGTGGGCCAGTAAACATAAAAGGTACAAAGGATTTGTATTTTGAAGTTGAGAAAGTATTTGTACAGTATGTAAACTATATTCATTTCATTGTGTTAATAGGTCTATTAAAGGTTAAAAAATAATAATTCAAATAGCAAATAACCGGTGAGACCGAGATATTGAAAAACTAACCTGAAACATATATAGATGGGTCATGGTGCATTACAGAATTTATTTGGGGGGAAGTATGGAGACATGGCATTAAAGCTGTAGCAAAAATGAAATTTCAGGGGGGAGACCTAAGAGAATTAAGGAGTCACTGTTCCCTAACTACTGGAAGTCAAGGAAATGTACAGATATGCCTTTAAAAACTATTTGGAGAATATTTCATGGTAGTTAAGTTCTTAAGTAAAGAGATTTAAATAATTTAAACGCAGTAAATGACTATTTTTATTCGAATTTATAGAAGGTAGTTAAAAATTATAAATTAGGCCTGATGAAATGTGCCAAATGTAGGCCCGTACAATATTCTTTGGTTCGTGAATAAAAAGGCTATAGAAAAGTTTATCAAACGTTTAAAAAACAGTTTTATTTCGAAGGCAAGCCGGCCCCGTGGTGTTGTGGTCAGTGCATCTGTCTACTAGTCTAGGGGTTCCGTGTTTGATTCCTGGCTGGCACCTTGGGTATTTTTCCAGAAAGGAGAACTACCCCAACGGTCACCGGGGGTTGTTTATTTAGGCTTAAGTTAGGTTAATAGTTTTCACTGATTCCAAACCCTCCTACTCACTATCACGATCACCTTAACTCATCGGAACATGGAAAGAGCCTCCACGGAAAGGATGTACGATTAGTACATTCGGGCGTCCCCTGAGCAACGACACATTAGTTCTGGCTAATCTTTGTACTACTGAGTCACGATTAATGTATTCCAGATGCACTATATATTATATATATTGACGAAATTTTATATTGCTAAGTTGGCTAACTATGGTTTTTAAATATAGGCCTATATTTTGGGTGGAGGAGGGGTGTAGTTTGGGGGAGAGGGTGTGGGAAGAAAGTTTCCCACTGCTTCTTGTCTTCGCCATTATATATTACTTTTATATATAATTGCACACAATTATACAAAATATGTGCGAAAATATATGCATATATATACCAGCATAAAATCTTTACTTCAGAGGTAAAGATTCACCTCTTGAATAGGTTTATATAATTTGGCAAAGGGCTTGGCATCATTACCAACGCTAAATTTTCACATCCCTATATCACGGATGCCATACTGCAGTATTAAGACAGAACATGAACATTGAAATACGTTTCAATAGAAATAAAAGGGTATACAAAGTTGAGGAATAAATAACAAGTTTCCGGCCGATTCTTACCAAACTTGTTACGCCCAGGTATTATTAAAGTGTCATGATATTCATAGGCTTGAGTTAAAAATTTATTGGAAAAGCATATTTATTTTTTTATATAAAATAAAGCCCGTTGACAATATTTTAAAATATTTTTATTGAAAAAGATATATTGTAAGATTTTAAGCTAAATTACGTCTTAATTTTGTTTGTCATCCTTAGCTACAAGGTTTGTAATATAATCATGCATGTGTTTTGTTCAGTGGCATATTCTCTGGGTATGCTAGTCCTGCGCCGCATACCCATGATTACATGGACTAGTTTCTAAATTTTATGCTGTCTCTGCAAACTGTGTAGATAGTAATGTTTAAATTGTGAATAAATATACATGTATAATGTGGCTATATATTATTAATTTGTAAACTCATCCTATTTGTTCATAATTCAAGAATATTGGGTTTTAAGTAATTATTCCTCCAAAAGGGTCTTCTATCTTACCTAGTTTATGAAGCCCAGGACCTGCTGCTTGAAAACAAAACAGCAGGCAAATCTAGAGAAGTTCTAATGACCTTGACCAATGTATATGGGATTGCAACACTCCCCCTTGCCCCTCGCCGACAAACATTGGCCAATGAACTAGGGTGTTTACAACCCAAGGCCTGCTCAATACTTATCGCAAAACACAACAGTGTGCCAACTGCTGAACAAATATTCAAGAGTCAATATCACAATGATTATTTACTAGGCTAAGTAAAATAGAATAAAATAAAATAAATGAAAATAATACATGTGAAATAATCGTATAAATAACAAGCTTTAAACTATGCAATAATTAAATAAATATTTGATTATGTTTATGCATTCTAGGCACATGTATCATCATATATCTGGCAAGCATATTTACTACCATTTTAGAGTATACACAGGTGAAGTAGGGGTGGGAGGGTGGGGAATGAGGGGCTAATTTAACTGTAGTAGCTAGACAAGGTTTTAGTTTTTTAGTATGAAGTATTTATGGAGTTTTAACCTTGTTCTTTTAGTTGTTGCTTTTAAGTTTATAATTCTTTGCAGCATACATTATCTAATTATTAGTCATTGTGAGTTTATATAATTATACATCAAGGAATCCCAAAAGTTAAGGAGTGTAATTTCACAGTTTCAAAATGATTTATAAAAAAAAAATGTTAAATAAAATTTATTTTCAGATATAAAATGTCTTAGCAATAAACCAATGACGTAGCGATATAGAAATAGGCCCAATAGGAAAAAAATCTCCCCTTTGTTACTTTTATCACAGTTTACGGATCTAAATAGCTTCTGGAGCATAATTAGGATTTAATGGATAGTTTAAGGCTTATAATTGTTATTAATAATATAATAATAATTTATCACCACGTCTTACTACCCGTTCGGGTTATACGCTTTAAGTACTAATTATTCTAATGGATTAGGAATTGGGAAGGTTGAATTAGAGGAAGTGAACCCGCATTTGCGTGAGGGAGAGTGGAAAACCATTTAGGAAAAACCACCCCCAGTTCACCCGACCGAGATTCGAACCTCGATCTCCCCGTCCTCAGCAGTCGAGCTCAACACGACAAGCGCGTTAACCAACTACGCCACCAATATAATTATTATTGCAGCGTGAGTTGGATAACCCACCTTATGCCTCCCACCAAGTTCTGATGGTTTGATCCATGTAAGTACTTCATTTTACTCTCTCTCTCTCTCTCTCTCTCTCTCTATATATATATATATATATATATACACACTTTGCATATTGCTACCTGCGAGTCCGACACCTTCCGGGTTTTATTTCTGGCATGGCCTGAAAATATAAAATTGGTAAAATTTCCCCTCTCACGGTGATAAATTAACGACTGTGGGGCTGGGTGTTGTGTTTGTCCTAGATTTAAGTCGTGTGCTGATGTAATCACTTGGCCCAGAAAGCGCATGCTAAATACTTCAAATGAATGAAAAATGAAACTGATACCTGTGTTTACTTTTAATTACATTTAGCCAATTTAATAGTGTGTGTCCCTCTTATACAGTCAGGAGTGTGCTAATAACTCTTAGCCCTGACATTTTTACTTAAATCTCAGATTATTTAGGTATTGCGATGAACTGCAGTGTGTTGTGTTTTGATATTCCATTACAATTTGAGTGGATGATAATTATCAGTAGTTTCACGTTTTGGTGTGTACTTTTATGAAGTTAGAATATGTAATAGGCTCTAAAGGTGGTTATTAAAACAAATATATAAATAGGTCAAAAAAGAGATACGAAAGGAGTTGGAAGGTACGAAGTTTCCCAAGATAGAATACGAGTATGAAAAAAAAAAAAGTTTGAGAACCATTGTTCTAAACTAGAGGTACTCATGTTTAAATATTTCCAGGTGAAGCATCTATTGACCTTCTTGGTCAACGGGGGTTAAGGGTTTTTTACCCCTGATTCCTCCCTACAGGCTGTAGAGTACAGAATACCTATTAATTTTCTCAGAATAGTCACTGGTATTAGTTTAAAGCTTATGAGTTAGTGTAAATTCTATAAAAAAAAATTTGTTTTTTTGTTTTCGAGTTTCAATTTATTGGGTCCATCCACATCGAATTTATTGGCGCTCCCCCTGAAAAATGTACATCTTGGATCCGTAAAAAATAAAAGTTAAATTACAGTTTTGACAATTCCCCGTTAGTGACAGGTGCTGGCATCTAGCGGCGGTCCATCCCAACTAACCATTCCTCCCTTCTCTCCCGCCATAGAACCGCCTCATAGCACTCTCCTCACGTCTGCCTCGAGCCTTGCCGCTTTTCCTACTCTTCTCTGTCTTGTTTCTCTCATTCCCGCCTCCCCAATACGCTTCTTCTCAAAACAACATCCGAAAACTACATAACAATCAAAGGCATCTACAAAACAACCAGAAAAAAAAATAGTTTAAAAAAAATATACACATTTCTCTCGTGTCGGTGACAATCATCTGCACAAGACCTCGGACGTGAACTAAAAAGCATACATATTTCACCGCAAAACCTCAAGGATTGATTCACCTGGTCCGCAGTCAGTCCGTCGACCGACTGAGACGACGAAGCAAGTGTGGTGTACAAGGTGGCAGCGGGTGTTGCGAGCGACCAATAAGCTGCCTTCAGTCTGACAGCCAATGGGAGAGGACGATCATGTTTACAAGCAGCTTTTAGCGGACCGACGATATAGAGAAGACAGCAGGCGGCACCTTGGGGTTCGAATCGAGTAGGCCTAGCCTTTTAGTTTCACCGGACACTAAAAAGTTTCAAGTGACATTGTGCGCCAGATTATGCATTTTTTAGTAATGAATTAAAAAAAACACCAGATCACTGTCGTCGTTGTTTAGCACGTGTACTAATATATTTTTTCTCTCGAAAACATATTTTTCACAATCGTGTTTGTAATGAATGTTGATGTAAGCTTATGTTATTACCTAACTTTAATAAAAATGAACGTGTTATTTTTATACGTATATTATAAGAAGTGAAATGACAAGTGTCTACTGAACTACACTGTTTTAATTTTTTTTTTTTTTTACTCTTGGTTGTGTAAAAACAAAAATACAATTCGTGTGTAAATTCTTCTCTTGCGAGAAACCAAATTGTTTTGTTGATTCACTTGTTCGGTATTAGTGACATCGCTCGTAAATCGGGTACCTACAATTCTATTGATGCGTGGTACTTGATGGGTTGGGAATATAAATCAACAGTGACACTTGCAGTCCGGTTTCCTTCGTCATGGCATCTTCTGCTGCGGATCTGCCCACTTCCAGAGCTGGGGGAAGGCGAAAACAAGCCAAACCGCAACGAAAAAACGGTGAATATCATTTTATTTCTTCTCTTCATTGTTTTTTTTAACCGCATGGTTTTTTTTTGAGGTAGGTTAGTTTGAATGATGGTGCAAGATACAGGCGAAGGGGTAACATGTATTTTTTATATCAAATGGGGGGTAGCGGATTTGGTTGCATGAGGGTGGGGTTATTTTAGCGCAATCGTATTAACATCTCGTGTGCCTCTCCCCCTACTTTTCACTTAAACGCCCATTTTATTGCAATCACGTTCTCTAAATAAAGCAATACTTAGCTCAGAGCAGTTATTAATCGATTACATTTAATATTTCAAACAACTTAGATTTAAATTATTTTTGAAAAAAAAATTATTTAATAAGTGTTATGTTCATATTTTGCTGTCATCTCAATTAACATATGCCATGTGTGCTCATAATGGAGGTAGCCATCTTTGTTTTCAAGGGTTGTTACATTCATCAAAGCAAGTCCCCTCCCCATATGTAGTCTACTTACTATTTTAAATCACTTGTTATTTACTCACGATCAATTTTGGCTTAGTGTCATCGAGCAGTTTCATTTAGTTGTCCTATAAAATAAGGTCTCTGTTCTACCGGTCACCGTCACTCTGATTATTCGGTCAGCTGTGGCCTCGTTCGCCGACAAACTTTGAAATATTCGGCCGAAGAATTGCCAGACGTCGCATTAAGATAAATAAAAATCTGTTATTTAAATGTATTCATACATTACTATGAATATTAACTTAATATCATAATGGTGTGCATTACCTTCTTAAGAAAACGATTTCTCAAAAGATTATTTCCGTTTCTGTGACTGAAGGACTATAGAAGGCGAACATCATTCATAGCTAATTCTACCATATTTCCCGTTTTTGTATTGATTTAAATTGACATTAAATTTTTCTCTGGCGTTTATATATTGTTACGACACGCGTGACGTAATTTATAGCTACCTGAAAGGTGGAAATGTTTCACGTCAGTGGCCTACTGATGTTGTTTATAATTTGAGCAAGGGCAGCACCTATTGTCTTTTCTTAAAATAGTTTATGTTACACTTGGAAACTTTTACAACATGTGTCAAGTATAATACCCTTACGAATCAAAATAATAATTGGCCTAGTGTAAAGTGATGTATGATAGTGATTTTCTTCTTTATTGTTTACTCGATTATTTGCGTTCAAGACTAGTCAAATAGTTGCCGCTGTAATTATAGAGTTTAAAAGGATAATACAAGCACAGATATCACACCTGACCACCTTTGTAGCTAGTGTTGCTTATTACAATTGCTAAAATATCTAATTCACACACATTATTTCGACTTCTAGTGGAAACATTAGATTAATTACGGAGGCTACTGTAAAATATAAAACTCAGCACTGCACATCTATTAGGAAGTTATATTTTTAAATTATAGACTTTCTAAACATACATATTTCAGTATACGACTTACAAACAATTAACCTAGATAAGTACTTTACAGTCATAGCGCCAAGCGATTTACCAAGCACTATCCAAACCCAGTCAGGTTTAGTCCAATTTCATAAACAGAGCCTGGAAAACAATTTAATAAAGCATCATAATTTCTATTCCAACATAGTGCATCATTATATAACCTGAACGGGTAGTAAGACGCGATGCAAAAAAAAAGCATATTACTTTTTCAAAACACCTCATCTGTTTAGTCCAAAGGGGAGATTATTTGCATTAATAGGATATGCTTTTTTTTTTAATGAGTCCCTACCATTTTCTGAATTACTTGTAGCCTTTTTTACAAGAAATAGGGGAATTTTGATGAGTCATAAAATTGGATATTTGTCATGCAGCAATAATTATTGTGCATTATAAGGCTTTAAAGAGCTTTTAATGTTATTTACTTCAAGAAATGTGCATATTTGTAAACAAATAAGTTAGAGAGGGATGCTTTTATTACCGTGAAAAATTTACTGGCACCAACCTATTTAGATACCTCCTCAAAGAGCACATGTTCTTCCTCGTAAAATATTATTTTAACTAACAACTTTGTTTGACATAACAGTTTCTAAAAAACATATCATAAATTTAAGTTCGTAATTTAAAAAAAATACAATGTTTAGTCCGTGGACAAAGTCATACAATCTTGTATAGTCTGATTTACTGCTAACGGGAGGTCCGGATTTGAATTTCAACCGGATGTGCTAAGGTTTTTTCTAAATAATTATTGGCCTCTCTCTCTCCACATAAATGCATGTACAGTGCCTTCAAATTAAATATAAATTTAAGGCGCATGTGCTACGCTTTGTTAAGTCAAATATTCTTTGAAGAACCTTTTGCTTCAAATATTAAACTGTGCAATGGTTTTAAATTGATACATTTCGGAATGTACCTCTTACAAAAATTCAGTGTATAGCAGTCCAACCACCGATTATTGGGTATACTTAGTGAGCTGATGTGGGGACATTTTCGTCGCTATCATACGGAGTATACAGTACATGGGCTATGTTGGGGTCCTGACTGTACAATCGCGTGTCTTGAAGATATTGCGCATGTCACTAGCGCACACGTGTGACGTGTAATATGGTTGGCAAGATAACGTACGTGCTTTTGGCTCGTATTTTAACTATCCCAAATAGTCTAGCAATACTTGTAAACCATCTTGTTTTACGCCTTTAGAAATTGAATCAGATTGTATTCCTTCAATTTCGATTTGTTTTTACAAAGTAAAGTATTCAAAAGAGATATTTGTAATCAATTAATGCTCGGGTTAACAAGGGAGAGTAGAAATAACCTAAGTCATTCCCTTGTTGTTTAGCAACTGCTTCAGTTGAAACTATCACGTTAAATCCTTTTCGTCACATCTCACGTGATGAATTATTAAACAAAATTTACCTAGGAAACTTACTCTAAAATGATTGCACACATTATTTGAATGCTGTTGTTGCAAATACAGGTTTTCACATTAATGTATCTAATGTGTAGTAAGTAGATCATGTAAGATTATGATGAATGATGATATCAATAAATATCAATATAATTCTAAACATTAGGCTTCTTTTAAAGGTAGACTTTTGTGTTATTATAAAAGTTATTGCTTGTGTAAATACCAGATAAAAATGTGTTGTTTGCCCTTGAATTGAGAAAATTGCTTTTAGGCCAATTTTTGACACGTTTGATTAACAACGTGTTTGTTTTGTCAACAAAATTTGGCTTTGAGAAAAATGTAGTAATATTTTGGAAGAAATTAATATCCTAAAGTTTTGAAATAGGCCTCTCTGCTTTCTACCTCTTTCATGGAGCTAATTATCCTTGTGTTGATGCGCCCTGATATGATGATAGTAATAATTATAATAGTAATTATTATTATTATTATTATTATTATTAGCACCGCGTCTTACTACCCGTTCGGGTTATACGCACTTACGCTAATGTGTAATGGTAGGATGATTGTGAGATGAAATGGAAGACTACAGTTTGACGCGGAATCCGAACCACAGTGGAGGCCTGGCATTCCTCCCATTCACAAGTTGTGCTTAATACACGCCTTGTCAGAGGTGAAGGAAGGGTTTGGCAATCAGATAAATCTTTGTCGTGTCCGAGGATTGAACCCCGGTCACCAGCATAGAAGTCTGAAACCTTACCCCTAGACCACCAGGTCACCTATAACAAAAGTTAATAAAGCTATTTTTAAAGAGTCATAGATGAATTGCAGCGCCCACTTTTGGCAAACAGTGTCAAAGCCGATAAAATAATTATTAACATAATGATAGTTAAATTCCACCAATAGACAGAAATATTATTTGTACACTCCATTTACATTGAATGGCAGCACGCTTACTATGGTGGATTACGCTATGATGTAGTTTATATTAGGTCATAAATAGGGCCGTTTATTGTAATCCTACAAGTTAAGGATATTTATCACTTTTCAGTGTAGACGGGGTGTACTGTTCATGTTCTAAACCTACCATTGAAACCATTAAACTCCTAAGGTTATTTTCATAGCAATTTTATTCGGTTCATTTGTCCTTACTGCATATTTAGTAATTCAATGAGGACATCGCTGTGAACAAGTAGGCGGCCTCATTCATTTTCAAGAGCGTTGAGGAGTTGTGGTTTAAAACACCTATTATTAAACTCGGAGAGAATTTGGTTAGAACAAATGTTGATCCAAGCGTATAGTGGAGACATATATGTATGGTAGACCCTATTTCTGATTAATAGCTTTGTTGTGTTTTTTTTAGCATTGCGTCTTATTACCCTTTTGAGCTATCCGCTTGTGTAGGCCTACTAATTATGCTAATGATTTTATATATTAGGAAGGCTATATTTAAAGGAAGTTTACTTACAGTCGCTTGGAAGGAGAGTGGAAAACAATTTAAAAAAAACTCAGTACACTCGACCGAGATACGAAGCTCGGTCTCTCCGTTATCGGCAGTGTAGTCTATTGCGGGAGTAGCATGATAGGCCATACGGCAACGACGTGGGTGATTTGTAGTTCACTACTATTATTATTATTATTATTATTATTATTATTATTATTATCGCGCCTTACTGTCTATTCAGGTTGTACGCGTGTATATGATAAGTTCTATAATGAGGTGGGGATGAGGACGGAATCATTTAATGCTAATATACCCGCATTTTCATGGAAGGAGAGTGAGAAACCATTTAGGAAAAATAACTTTCAGTAGACCCAACCGGGATTCAAACCATGATCTCCCCATCATCAGCAGGCTAGTATAACACGAGATTGACACCATAAACCATTCGGCCACTGAAGTGGGTGAGTTCCCTATTAACCCTTACCTTCTATTAGAAAATGAGAATATGACCTTCCTCACATTTTACTATGCTCAGTAGGTCTTGGGTGCCAATAAATTATTATGGTGTTATATATAAAAAATCAAAAGTACAGTAAAATTATGTGGGAAACGATGCGGTCCGTTCATAAGAGACACCCTAGAAGAAAGAAAAGTACAAGTGAACTTAAAGTTTTGCACTTGTCCTGGATAGAACCAATACCCCTATTTGACTGAGTCTCGCTTACTTTTGCCGGCCATTACTGGGACATCTAGTGTTTCTGACAGGACGGGTCTCTCTGCAAGATGGAAGAAGTTGGATTCTGCTGCTGATGTTTTTTTAGGAGGGTTGCTAGGTTTTAGGGGTTGGTGTTTGAGAGGGTGGGGTTGGAGAAAGGAAAAGGAATGGGGGCGGGGTGGGGGGGAGGCTGTTGGATGACGGTCGACCGGACACAAGCAGATACAGACCTTTTATTCCTTCGCTGTCCACCCGAAACTCCCGAAGCTCGCCGAAGGTTGCCGAACCGACTATTGTCAAGATTCCTTTTTGGAATGTTTTCTTCCTTTTTTTTTTATCAGCCTCGTTGATTTTATCTTCAAATTGATTCAGGAAAATAAAGCAACCTTTAATTTGTTACATACACATACATACACAAAGGCTCAATTGCAATGCCTCTTAGAGATTTTTTTAAATACTATTTATTTATATTTTTTATCACCTCATTCAGGTTATACGCATATATGATAATAATTACTCTAATGGGATAGGGATGAGGAAGGAAGCCATTTATAGGTAATCGACTCGCATTTTCGTGGAAGGAGGGTGGGAAACCATCTAGGAAAAACTACTCTCAGTAGACCCGACAGGGATTCAACCCCCAGTCTCCCTGTCATCAGCGGGCCGGTCCAACATGAGAGTGACGCCTCAAACCATTCGGCCACTAAAGAGGTTTTTTTAATACACAGATGGTCTTCAGCGCCGTGTCTTACTACCCGTTTGGGTTACACGCTTATGTGCTAATTAAGCTAATGGTATTAGGATTTAGAGAGGTTACATTTAAAGGAAGTTTACCCGCATTTACTTGTAGGGAGAGTGGAAAACCATTTTGGTAAACCAATCTCAGTACACCCGACCGAGATTCGAACCCCGATCTCCCCGTCATTGGCAGTTAAGCATACTGCAAAAGTAGCGCGTTAGACCACGTGGCCATTGAAGCGGCTTGTATTCTTTAATTAATATATTTTGACACTAAGGTTCTTAACTACTTATCCTAAGGAATATGAATGGGGATTGGGGAGGGTAAATTTAGAATAACTGCACCCACAAAAATGTGTATATAGGGTGGGAAAACAAATTGTTGTTATGAATAGCATGGGGAAAAAACTCTTCAGTGCATCCAGCCGTGATTCGAACCTTGACCTCCCTGAAATCANAATTGTTGTTATGAATAGCATGGGGAAAAAACTCTTCAGTGCATCCAGCCGTGATTCGAACCTTGACCTCCCTGAAATCAGTAATCCAGTCTAATGCTGGACTGACGTTTTTTAGAGACCAGTCATGTCAAACTCGTTTGAGCTTAAGAACAACACTAAGAATAAAAAAAAAATGGGGCCTCATTCAAAAAATATATATTGTTTTGAGTTAAAATATTTCATTTTAAAATTATTACTGTGTTACAAAAAGAGAATTAAGATTAAATAACATTTTAAGACTTACCCTTTATTCTTTTTACAATAAATATAGACTAAACCTTTTATTTGTAGCATTGGTGGGAATGTCAGGCCTTAAATCTTTTACTAAATTCAGGTTTATATTTGATGACAGATGCGTGTCCGGAAGTTAAAACAATTGTTCACGCGCGTATGTGCTGACAAACATTGCACATATTTTTGTGTGCCTATTTAAGGTGCGGTAGAAGGGAGCGCAAGTATGTCTACAGTTTTTATAGAATATACATTTTTTGGAAAAAATAAATAAAAAAATTCTCCAGTAACTACATAGAGTTTAGTTTTCTGCACATGCTAATATCAACAAATCTTGAATATCTGTCAAGGATGTCCTGGAATTTTGTCAAAACTTTTTAAATAAATAGAAAACGCTTTGACAAAATTCCAGGACACCCTTGACAGATATCCAAGATCTGTTTATATTAGTATGTGCAGAAAACTAAACTCTATGTTGCAACTGGAGAAATATTTTATCTATTTTGGTCAACAAAATGTAATATTATAAAAACTGTAAAATTACTCGCGCTCCCTTCTGCCGCACCTTAACAATATTTGGGAATAAACCTTTGCTGAGTCGTCATCATCATTATTGTCATCATCGACAAAAACTGTTTCCAGCCAGTGTCCGGGTCAGTTTAGTAAAATGCCTTCATCTTCCTCTATTCTTTCAGCATTCTTTCCTCCTTTAATCGATCCCATGCTTCTCTCACGTGCACAATTGCTGTTATCTGCTCCTCCCGTCTATTTCTTGGTTTCCCTTGCGGTATATTCCATCTCCATCATTATCTATGGTGTTATCTCTTTTTCCATCCTCATTGCATGCCTATTGCCCATACCATCTCAGCCTTTCTTCCTCTACTATCTCATCTTGGCCGAGTAAAGCGTAAAAATTATGGTACACCAACTTGACTTAACAATTTCCCCAAATAACGCCCAATTTTTAAATGTCTTAATCTCAAATGGTATATTTTAACAACGTACATATATAAACCGAACGGGTTGTAAGACGCGGTGCTAAAAAACGTAAAGAAGAATCGGTCCATATTGTTCGTAAAAAGATCCGCGGGCCACTCATCATTTGACCATGTGACACTCACTTCGATGGCCACATGGTCTAAGGCACTACGTTTGCAGTGGACTAGACTGCTGATGGCGGGGAAATCAAGGTTCGAATCTCTGTTGGGTGTACTGAGTTTTTTTTACAAAATGGTTTCCCACTATCACTCCACGTAAACGCGGGTACACTTCCTTTTAAAAACCTTTATCGTTCCTAAAACCATCAGCGTAATTAGTACATACACTCGTTTAACCCGAACGAGTTGTAAGACGAGGTAATAGAAAAAAAAGTTACTATCAGTGAGTATGGAAATTAAAATTTCAAAAATGTTTGAGCTATATGAATTTTTCACTAGCTCTGATTTTGATTGAACTGTATATCTATGAAATTTGGTTTACTGTGGCTTAGCCTTTTTTTAAATTGCTGTTTTAGCAGGTATTCAACAGAAAAGTAGGGTTGTCGACATCTTAGTTCAAAATAAAAGGGAATTCTAAAAACAAGAAGTTCAGACCGATATTCTCTTTCTTCTATCCACACACCTTCTATTTCTTTGGTCCATTTGACCTATATTTTTTATAAATAAATAGAGGGGGGATGGAATAGGAGAAAATATTGGTCTAAAATTAATGCTCTAAATCACTCATATTCCCCCTTAAATTTCCAAATCCACTGTAATTTGAAAGTCAACCACTCGGAAGGTCTGGAGCAAGATTATTGACCCCGGGAGAAGTCATTTTGATAACCGACACTCACGGACATTTTTTACAATGCGTTTTAGTTTCAAATTCAAAATCAGTATTTCATATAATTACAAATTATTTGGCTTAAACTTTTTATAGAATCAAGAAATAAAAAGAAGAATAAATAATAATTGATATACACTTTTGTCCTATCTTTAAATTATTTTGTAAACGTTTTTATATTTTGTTTTTACTTTCTGGCTTTCTTAAGAGGTAGAGAAAGTATTGTGATCGTCAAAATAATCGAACTCGAGCTTTTGATGAATCTCGACGTTTCATGGCCCCCGAATCCGAAAAAGTGTTTTTTGCATTTCCGTATGTTTGTATTTACCTCCAACTAGAGCCTAAACTATTTCACCAATCGGGCTAAAACTTGTTATCTAGGGTTTTTATAGTGTTGCCCCGAGGTGTTTTTGAAATTGGATATTTTGATTTGGATTTTTATTGGTCAAAATTTATCGATAAGGAATTTAAAGCAATACTATGACATGAAGATTTGTAACACCTAATAAAATATCGCAAATTTTAACCGGAAGTCGAAATTTTAGTAGGAAGTATTGACCCTTATGGACCCAATATAGATAATTTTTTTATCGGTCCAAAAATACAGATAATGACATTAATTCTTTAAAAATAAAATTATAAAATTTAAAACTAGACTCATAAAATGTTTTTCATAAGTATAGTGCAATTTATGCTTTGGTTTGCTAGTGTATATTATTTCGTTTCACATATATTACGAGTTTTGAGTAAATATCTCAATTTTCAAACAATAGAGCGAGAAAGTCCGTGTGGAGTTCTGTATCATTTATTTAAATGCTCCTTTAGTTTATTGTGTTTACTACTAACAATTAGCGAATTATTTTAACTTTATTCTAAAACTAAGAAAGCAATTAAAATAAAACCTAAACCATATTTTATACACTAATTGGTGAAAGTGAACAAAACCTATCTCAAAGTAAAACATTACACCCTCGGCTCCTTTGATTTGATTTGATCACAGCTTCTTACTACCTATTCAGACTATACGTATATATTATAATTACTCTAATGGGGTAGGGATGAGGTAGTAAACATATTATAAGTAATCTACCCGCAATTGCGAGGAAGGAGAGCGTAAAACATTTAGGAAAAACCACCTTTATTAGGCCCAACTAGGATTCGAATCACGATCTCCCCATCATCAGCATGCCAGTCTAACACAAGAGTGACGCCTTACGGTTAGACCATTGGGCCACTGAAGAGGGTCCACCGCCTACTTAGATAATCGAACCGGGGAACCTTAGGTGAATAATCAAAAGCGGGAGTATTCTTATGAAATGTTTCCCCAACACGTTCCATTTAAACAAAATTAAATGCATTTAACAAATTCATTAATGTGAAGAGTAAAACGGTGCAGTACTCGAAACTTCTTTCAGCTTCAAAATTGTTATTTTTCTTGAACTAGACCTCGAATAAAATGGGCTATAATTTTAAGTGCCGCAAAACACTAAAACTCATTTTTATAAACCATAACATTATGTTTTGACGGCGAAAGCTATAAACAGAGAGAAGACGCGATTCTTAATAGCGGCTGTCGTTAGTTTTATTACGGGGAGGAGATATTGATAATTATTTTTATAATTTTTCTAAACTGTATTTGACATAAGACTAATGTGGTAGTTATGAGTAAGGCATAAATTCGAAGTAAATGAACTTGGTTTTACGTGGAAAGTGTGGAAAACCATTTAGGAAAGACTATTCACAGTATAACCGACCAGGATTTGAATCCTAACTTCCCCTTCACAGGCAAACTAGAGTAGATGAGCCTGACGTTTAGTCCTCGCGCTCACCAGTGAGAGTGACTGCGAACGGATGTCTAGTTTAACCTTCATTATGTAATTTAGGTGCGCTAAGCATCTGGTAATCACGAATAAGTTTAATCAAGAGAATCAGTTTATAAAAGGAAATTAGGGGAATGGTCTTATTGGTCAAGGAATTTTTAAAGATTACTCAAAAGTTGACTTTTACCAGTATACAGTGGATTTTACCAATTTTATTTTTAAAATTTGTATGTATAAAAATGAGCCCTCAACCCAACGGTTGGTCCTAGTGTGATTCCCATTTATCCACAGATGGGCGTGTACCAGCCCTGTGGCTGGTTAGTGCTGCCCGCACCATCTGAGAGAAAGCACATATCCTAGGAAAGTCCTGAAAGTGCGGTAGTTTCCCGGTTTCTTTCCGCACTAGATTTCTACTAGCGAGCGAGAAAGAGTCTACAAATTTTGCTGGAAAAATATTTTCACATAACTTCTAGGGATCGCTTACATTCCACAATCTACATGGGAAAGACGGATTTATTTCCTCTCCAAAGGAAGCTGTTTTACGGATTTTTATCGTTCAAGTAGAATCCGTTGATCTCGGTTGAGTTTGAACCCACGAACACCGGGTCATAAAGCGAGCATTTTAACCCCAAAACCACTGAGACCCACATATTATATATATATATATGTGTGTGTGTGTTTTTTAAAAAAAATCTCTGTCGCGTATACTGAGGGTGGTATTCCCCAAACGATTTCCCACTCTTCCTCCACGCAAATGAGGGTACCTTTTCTAAAATTATATATTACTCGTACCTAGTTACGTCATTTGTGGAAACAAGTGGAAAGACCGAAAGAGTAGTAAGACACGGTGCACACAAAAAAGTAATTCGTTCCGAAAGCGAATGAAAGAACAGATTACGGCGTAAGACGCCTTCAAGATTCCCGGCTTGTTATCAAATCTATACTTTCTAAGCCAGAGTTAAACATATTGGCTTACGCTATTATTATTACATTATGAGATTTATACTTTTCTATCTTGGTTGTAATTGTCAAATGGCAAGTCTGTTTTTTATACCTATTATTATCTTATTCTTATGTGGAGGTATTTTACATCAGAACAATAAAACAAACTGAAATTGTAATTGTAAATTACATTTAAAAATTTCAAGCCATTTTAAAATGTAGACAAAGCTATAACGCCTTCAAATATTGTTGTGTATTCAACTGTTGGATACCATTTTGTTCGTCTTTTCCTCAAAACTTGATTTAAAATCTATGCTATTGGGCTTGTTCTGAGTTTATCTTTTGAGTCCCAGCAATCTTCCCTCAACTTGCCGACATGTTGTTTCCACGTTTTCCCTCCCCCACCCTCACCCCTCAGCTCTGCCATGTAGGGGACGCTCCTTATCCTCTCCCCTGCACAAAGTCTTGGGAGGCAGCCATCGGACAGGCAGGCATTGTGTGTTGCCGGACAACAAGGGAGCCGAGCTCACCCGAAGATAACCGAACCTCGCGAGCCGATCAATCAGTCGATGGCGGGGATAGTTGAACGTGTCAGGTGGATGGGAGGAGGAGGATGGAGGGGTGTAATAAATAACACCCTGGTCACTGGACCAAACATCCACTACACACTGCATTACCATGTCAGGGGTGAGTGGGTGGGAGGGAGAAGGGAGGGAACTGTTACACACTGGCTGCCCTGTGCCCTGATCGAGTCGAGTTCAAATGGATATACTCAAAAGGTCTTTAAACATTTTGTGTATTCGTACACTACCTTATGTAATGTACACTTTCTAAACCAAAATATTGTATCAACGCATGACTCACAAACTAACTTAATCTGCACCAGTGATCCTATGGTCTAAAGTGTCAAGCTCACTCACTATATACAGAATTTCCCTAGGAATGGGAGGTCAAAGTTCGGATCTCACTTTGGTTTTACCATCTCATCCCCACGCTAATTCGGATGCAGGTTATTCTACCATTCTCTACCTCTTAGGATAAGTCTTTAATGCTCTAAAGCAGACACAATACCCAGTCCTCCAGCAGTCTATTCACTACCGAGAAAGAGGTAACCCCAATGATACATTTTTCGGCTGTGTCAGGAATCAATTCCTGAAGTCTTAGCTGTAAACAACACTGAGCTAAGGTTTCAGACGAAATGAATGAGACTTTCTTTTTTCGCAGCTTGCAAAATAAAAAAAGTATTCAGAAAAACATTCTTAAGAATCTTTCAATGAACAAAATAAAACATTAAGTTGTATATTTAACCAACCGCGATGAATTAATTGTTCAGTTTCAAAACACAATTTAAAAAAAACACTAAACAATGACTGTCTATTTTTTTAATGAGGTAATCCCGCAATTGATTCATACTGACCGAGCGGCCGCCGTCTGCTGGCGAGGATGGTTCCAGCTTCTGCAGATAGAGGGTGTCATTTGGTCAGCACAACAAATCTTCCGGCCATTAATCGCAGTTTTCTAGACCAGAGCTGCTACTTTTTCATTCAAGTATATCCTCATTGGTCCTCACGAAGCTAAGGTCCGTATGCAAGGACGATGCTGAGCACTAGCAGAGCATGAGGCCTGTCGTGAAAACAGCTGTCTCGATCGTCTATGCGCGCAGCGCCATGTTCTGGAAATATCCTCTGAGTACGGGCAGAGTATAGCTTGAGCAAGCCCGGGACCAGACTTTGGCGAGACTCAAGATATTGCGTCATAGATTGTACTAGCATGAGGTTCATACTCTGCCTGTACTCTGGCTGTGCTCAGCATCGTCCTTGCATACGGGCCTAAGTCTGACCTCGTTCCAGACCTACTGCCTCACAGAAAAATATAAAAGCGCCAGGGATCAAACGTGGGACTACTGGATCCGTAGCCAGGAACTCTTGACTACTAAGACACAGGTGTGGTCTTTAATTTAAAAAAATAAATAAAAACTAGTCCTTATGTATTACTAAGTACTGTATAGTTAGTAAAAAATGTTGGAAATGATTTCACATGCTCAGCGATACGTCACTATATTTACACTTTCTAAGAAGTTTTATCGAAAGTTAAATGATGACACAATGAGTTATGAGAGCACTTAAAAGTATAATGATTTATGATATTTTAAAATCCCTCACCCCCTTCCCATATGTTTGTATCAATGAATCATATAGATGCGATTTTAAATTTATTGTTCTCTTGTGAACGCTTTGTCTTCATAACATCAAGGCCTCCAGCTTTACGTTAAGAACTGACATACCAAAGATACGAGTTCGAATCTTGGCAGATTTTAATAACTGATTAGTTGGAATAAAAATGTGTCGACACCTTATAGGTATGTAGCTTGAATATATGATTGCGTTTTTTGTTGTTAGTTGATGTCTACTTGTTTTTTTAGCAATGCATTTACTACCCTTTCAGGTTTACTTGTCAAAATATATGCTTAACTTATATTTCAACAATATTTTTCAAAATAAGTTAAAACTCAATACACTCACAGAGGTCGTACATTAAAATGTAGATGTTTAAATCATAGTAAGTCGAAACGTATGCATCATATATCGAAGACCGTAAAATGTTACAAAATAAAATTCTTAGAAAATATTTTTTCAAGGGCAGTTTCTCATCTGGTGGACCGATTGTTTATCGTAGCAATAAATCAAGTAGACGTTAAACCTTCCAGATCCCCCCATCCTTTACCTCCCATCTCCCGTCGACCCGGTAGGCCTACCTATAAGCATGTGACGCCTACAGAAGAGTGCATACATCTATCTTTTGCTCCATAGAGAGCAAAGCTAGCAAGCAGCTCGCATCTATATTCTATACCACTCCATAGAACATCCATCTCCACCAAACAATCCTACCTCTCAC
>CABFOV010008850.1:8489-21786 GCA_902141375.1 Timema poppense
CCCTCTTGCTTATGTAAGATTTGTCAACTTTTAAAAATTTGTTCACAGGAATAACTATTCTTTTTTTCAAGCTATTTATAATTGCTAGTAATTATTAACATAAAGGTGTAAACTAATATTGCAAAATAACTGACAATTAACACTGGTATACAATAAATTTAAATTTATTGAACAGGTAAAATTAAAACGTGTTATAACATTATACATGTTTAAAATTTTAATTCAACTTTAATTGAAGATATAAAAAAAAATTAGCAAATAAATGAATATTATATTTATAAGAAAACACCCTAAGACTTAAACTCCATTTAATCTGCTAACCAAGGTCCTTGAATCCACGTATCAACACTTTCAATTTGGAGGGTGGGGGGTTAGGTCACTCAAGCTTTGGCTTACTTCTACAGACTTCTTCGCTTCTTCCACGTTTAGCCACTCAACACCTTCATTGCTATCCAAAGTCCAACCGGCTTACTATGCACCCTCCCTCAATTTTACCTATCTTTCCCTGTCTTGCGTAAGCATTGTTCTGAACCCCCTCACCCCCTGTCAGCAAAAATAAGCAACACTCGAACCCCCCCTCCCCCTTAGGTGCTTACGTAATACTTGAACATCCACATCATGCAATCACCAAAGGTGGTAATAAATAAACAGTTAATTAGTTTCAAAATTTCAAAAATGATACCTTAGAATCGTTAAAAATGGTTTACATCTGTGGAGAATCAAACTTTCAACAGATATCGGGAGAGAATAATTCCATTTTAATAAGGTACCTACCTGATCCGGTTATCACATGATCTATGGTGTAACTCTCGCAATAGAATAAACTGCTGAGGCTGGGGAGAGCGGGGTTCGATCCCGGTCGAGTGTAGTGAGGGTGGTTTTCCCTAAATTGTTTTTCTCTCCCTCTCCTCTAAATTCAACCTTCCTCATCCCTAATACATTTGAGTAACTAGTTAGTACATAAGCGAATAACCTGAACAGAAACAATGCCAGATTTAAAAAAAATATTTATAAAAATAATTGAGTGATGATCCTACAATTTCAAGAGTAATAAAAAACATGTAATTGGCATTGAAAAATATGGGAAATCATCCCTCCAAGCCTTGTGCCTGTAAGATTTAGAATTAAATAATTACATAGAATATTTTACATGCAAAAGAGGATGGAAAACTATTAAAACAATTCAAAGCTGTCAAAAATAATCCTATTTTTAATATAAATGTATATTTATTAAATCAGACATACCAACATGATTATTTAACCTAGCAGTAGCCTCCACCACTACCACCACCACCATCATTAATATTGCAACAGTGTCCAGCATATTGAGTTCACAGATATAAAAACTAGAGGTGAGTGGAAAGTGTTTTAATATGAGTCAAATGCTGTGTGCAAATATACTGATAAAAAGCTTGTGTAGGCCCCTTAAAAAGTCTTTATCTCTAGCTAATTTTCTTCCTTGGGTTTTTGAAACATTCAAATAGGTACAAATGTGAGAAATGCAGGTATTGACCAATTATTAAAAATATTGTAGTTTGTCTATTTTACGAAACTTAATGGTCACAAGTTGTAAGATGGATTGGAGAAGTTATGAGCTTGAAAGTCCAAGCTAAATTTACATTGTCTGGTGTCACATAAATTACATAAAATATGTTAACATAATATAACTTGACTTTTTTTTTTAGAGTGGGGTTGAAACTACTGTTTTACAAATCCAAATCTTGGCAAAAACATGAACATAAGAGGAAATATAAACATAATAGAATAATATGAAATATAAATAGTAACTAAATATTAACATTCTTTCCTATAGTCTGTTCATTATAACATTTATACTTTCAGCTAAGTTTTAAATTACTGGTCTGGGGACTGGTTGTTAGGTTCATCCTATAATTATAATTGGTTTTGAACCACCAATGAGCAGTATTAGAGCTCTAAAACAAATTTCCCTCAGGGAAGTGATTTTTTTTAAGAATCTGAGTCTCGAATTTGAAATTTCCCCAAATCCTCAAATCTTGGAAATATCCTTTAGGATTTGAGGGGCCCATGCCTATTTAAAAAAAAAGTAAACTACATAATTACACAAAAACTTGCACATAAAATGACTTGAAAAATTAATCAATCTCCAGATACTATAGTAAACAAGATAATTATTTGTTGAATTACTGTATAACTATTTTCTTATTAACTGCCCAAATGGTCACCACAATCACAAATAAGGTTAACCAAACCAGATGCAAACAATTTTGCTTAGAAAACAAATTATTTTTATAGTATATGTCCAAGAAATAATTATAAAATTATAATATGAAAGAAAATTATCTTCAATAAACTTTTATGTGCAAAATTTATTTTACATTACAGTAACACACATTAGCCCTATGGCTTCTTTGGTGCTGACTGACAGCTCATAACTGTCAGAAGGGACGGCTTCTAAACACATGTTTTTGCAGATCATCTAGTTCGGCGTAGGGATACATAATTTGGTCTTTAACTTTTTAAAGCTGTCAGTCAGCACCAAAGGCGCTATGGGGCTACTGTACACAGGCTAATACTGTTGCTACGTCACATAAAACTGGAGATGTACTAATTCATTTTGTAGTTACCAATTAGTTCAATAGATTTAAAATGCTACAAAATATTAAAAACTAGGATTCAATATAGTTTCAGATTCAAGACTCACATTCTTTAAAAAAATGTTTTTCAATTTTCCAAATTAAATTTGTTTTAGAGCTCTAATACGGCTTATTGCTGGTTCAGATCTGGTTATAGGATGAACTTCACGACCAGACCCCAAATCAGTAATTTAAAATTTCATTGCATGAATGAATGGATGAAGAAAGAAACATTTAGTTACTATTTGTATTTTATGTTAATCTATTATATTTATATTTCCTCTTATAATTTTTTTTTACAAGATTTGGATTCGTAAAATAGTGGATTTGACACATCTGTACAAATAACTATTACTTACTAATTCAATGTAATTGTATATTTGTGTTCAACATTTAATTTGATAATCTTTTTCTTTTGTATAGATAGTCCTAGGAAGGAATTGCTTAAAGATAAAGTTTTTTTTCTGCATAATTTTCAACTCCCTCTGCCCTTCACTCCTAGGGCCTAGGTGGTACCCGAGTATGAATACCTTCCAATTGGTGGTCCATCATCATCAACACTTTGAGAAACACTGTTTTAGAAGATATGCCTCCACATTACTGAGGAAAAAGGACGTGAAAACAAGCCCCAATGTATTCAGCTGAAATTCGAACCTTGACCTCCTCGTAACTGTCAATCTAGACGGTTAGTGGTGTCAGGACCACGAATGAGGGTTTTGGTTTTACTTGGCACATTTTTGAGGTATTTTGTTATATTTGTAATAATGTAAAGGAAAGGTGGATAGAAACAAACAATATGGCTTTTACAACGGAAAGAAGAACACAGTTCACATTTTTACATGGCTGCCACTGGACAAAGCGATAGTTTCGGCTACCTCTTGAAGAACATAAATTGTTACCCCCCACTCCTCCAACTTAAGTTTCATTCTATCGGAACAAATCGGTCTTTCCTGATGAGTTCTGATAGAATAAAACTCAAATCAGGGGAATGGATAGCAACCTATTTTCTTTAGGCAGCCATTACTTCTTTGTCTAGTGGCAGCAATGTAAAGTGTGAGTTCTGTGTTATTTATTTCATTGTAGAAGACGGAACAGGAAAGATGAATAGAAACATAAAAAAGGAACAAATATAATCTTTCTCCCAAATATAACAATTTTATATTTTATAAGGTTCTGTGAGTATGCATTTTAAACTGTGGACAGTCAACCTTACAGTTCAACCAAAAGCATCAGTCTACTCTCCTGACCTGATGAAGCTGTCTGTGACAGTGAAAGCTTGTCCTTAAAAATGTGTTTGTGTTTTTTAGTTATATACATCTAAACAATTTCTACTCCAGTATCACCTAGGTAAGTGTGCTGGCTATCCCCCCTAATTTAAACCATGATTTAGCCTAGAGCTCTATACCACATAAGGATAATGAAAGGTGATCCTTGGATAAATGGATTTTTTGATTGATGTACTATTAGGATTATGATGAGGAATACCACTTATATTATTTTATGAAAACATTAAACCTGCAGTCTTGTGTGTGTGTGTGTATAAAAAAACGGAACTACTCTATTTCTATTCCCTTGATTACACTGAAGTAGTGCAATTTGCTGGCTGTTTAAACTTCCCACCCATCTGACAGCACCTCTGAACAATTGACTTATCAAGAAACAACTCTTCATGACCCATTACAATACGGAAAAGAGGAGGGAAGAAGACAGCAAAACCTACGGATGCAGGCTACTCTACAACGGCAAACTCCCTTTACCCCCCCCCCCCCCGACCNTCCCCTCAAGACTTCATTTTGTCCTCTCCCTCAGTACGCCAGACCTCCAACCCCAGTCAACTACCCTCCAACACAATCCCCTGGTCCCAGATGAAATGGGACTTTGCAGACCTCTTCAGACAAGACCTCTCAGACGAAGAGCCTACCCCTCACAAACACCGACCTACCCAATAGACTAGATTTCCCCCACTAACCATCTCCCACCCCCTTCCGATCATAACTGGACTGACCACATTCATAACAGACCAAGAAGATGAATAAAAACATCACCACGAAGAACAACATCCATCACTACAGCACTTCCCAACAACCTACTAAAAAACTTCCGACAACCAACAGACACTCCGTAAAATATAACAATATGAATATACAATTTTCTTTTTTAATTAGACAAAAGGAGATATTGAGGGGGAATATTTGCTATGAAATTATATCTTGAGATTGAATAGAAATGATTAATTGGGAATTTATGAAATAAAAAGATTGAAAATTCTTAGAAGTAGAATTTTTTGAGTTTCATAAAAAGCTTTTAGTCGAGTTTAAGTAGACTTTAACTATAGAATCTTCGAGTGCTCGCACATCCTTACTATCGTAAATAGTAACTCAATGAGTTTTGAATGAATAAGCAACAAAGTTATACAAAGTTTTGTACTCACAATGAAAATCAACATTTTTCATTTATATTATACCTGTGTAGAACTTACAATTATCATTAGACTATGGGAAATCACAATTGATATATCATACTACACAAAATTTGGTGGTAAATAATTTAAGAATATTGACCAAGCTATTTTCTAAGTAGCGTCATTTTTTTATATGCTATGAAACCTAATATAAAAAAGCTTATAGATTAATAATTGGCTATCTCTATATAATCTAAAGTAACCGTATATTAAGAATTGCAAATATCTCTTTCTTAAAAACCTCATTCCATGATATATAACTTAGAAAAGTCAAACAAGTTCATCATGAGAAATTTGAATAGTCAGTTTTTAGAGAACTATACAACAAATCTCGGTCTTCCCCCTCGTTCTCAAATTCGGATATGTATGATGGAACAGGATCACCACCTCTTAAGTTTATCTTGTACCGGAAAAGATTTTTTTTATAAGCTCCTCTGTTTTCAACTCATCCATCCATTAATCAGGTTGGTTGGAGCTGATCCTGAGAGGGGAGTAATGGTTGCCAAACCAACAAGGTGGAAATAAAGTGACTGTCCCAATTATAACATAGTTCTTCAAATTTAATTGCATTTATTATAAGGGGCTGATTATATTTTTGGAAAATTTTCCCTCATATTTTCATTGATTAACTTTCTCGATGGTGAATAGATTAATCCAAATTTTATGGCTTTAATGTCAGTAATTTTATAATAAAGGAAATTGATAAAACTAAAGAAAAAGGAAAAATAAACTACTAACAGTAAATTTGATGAAGAAAGCCCACCTAGGGAAATGGCGTAATCCAGTGTGTGTTATTTGTACTCTCTTCTTCTTTGTGTTTGATAAAGGCAACAATGCCGAAATATTATTCTATTTGTGTTAAAATGTGTATGCGACTATTTCTACTATAGACTACAGAAGAAAGGAAGAAGATGTCACCTTTGTGCATTGGATTCTTCCCACATTTTTCCTCTTTCCCTAGGTGGGCTTTCTTCATCAAATTTACTCTAAGTAGTTTATTTTTCCTTTTTCTTTAGTTTTATCAATTTCCTTTATTATAAAATTATCTAGCCATTGGGCCACCTAATTTTTTTAAATATTTTAATGCCAGTAAAGTATTTGTGTTGTTTATGAAAATGTATGTAGTCTGTTTTTTTTAAAAATGAAACTAAACCAAACCAAACTAAAGAACAAATAAAGGTTTCCTAGCTAAGATAATCTACAACTAATTTGTACTTTGGAGCTTCATGAAGTTCCTTCTACATATTTCAGTTCTATGGTCCCATGCAAACCACTGTGAATTTGCCTTCACACATGGCTACCAAACTATTATTTTTATATGATAAAAAGTGCAAGGGGAAACGCTAAATTGCGTTGGCACCCCCACTATCGTGCAAGCAGCTGTGTGATGTGCTGGACTACTGTGCGCAGTAAGGATGGACTAAGTGGCGTACTGACCCCCACCTGCTGCAGCTTGTAGTGGTTGATGATGTCCTGGTCAGCTGGGCAACTCTGGGTGAACGCGTCCAACTGGTACATATGGTACATGTAGCGCCACAGGTGCGACGCCTCCACCGGGATTTCAAAGTCCATGAAATACTTGCCTGGAACACAACGTTGTGGTTTGAGTTCATCAAAAAGAGCTGGGATGTGTCGCGACGTGTGCAGTTTGCATTATTATTTATGTTTATTACAGTTTAACCTATAGGTAGCACACTTATCAATAAGCAACTACAGCAACTCTAAGAGATTAAAAAAAAATATCTCTTGAGACCAAACAAGTGGTCTGATGGGTTTAATTTTCAGAAGAAGGTCCTTATATGACAGATATATAAAAGTTATTAGATCTTTCATGTATTCTTGCATCAAGTCGTGTACCGGTAGCCATGACTTATAATAGATAATATCAATACCTATAAAACGATAGTAGGAAAACGTTAACTTTATGGGGTAATTATATTATATATGGAAGAAGCTACAAGAAATATGAATAGAAACATATAAAAGGAAGAAACACAATATGGCTTTCACAATGAAAAAAACACAGTTCACATTTTACATTGCTGCCACTGGATAAGAGGTAATGGCTGCCTCTTTGAGAAAACCAATCGTTACCACCTAATACCTCAACCTAGGTTTCATTCTTCAAGAATTGATCAGGAGGTAATGTGAAACAGTAGCAGACGAGTTTACCAAATAACAGTTTTTTGAAAATATTTTTTCCAAAATGAAATTATTCGAAAACCAACTTTTCTACATAGCAATTTTTCAAACTAACATATTTTGAAATCGTCTTTTTCGAAATCAATTAGGTGAAAATAAATTTGTTGAAATAATTTTTTTCCGAAATAAATTTTTCAAAATGCAGATTTTTTGATCTGGAAATTCTTCGAACAAGAATTTTTTTTAAAAAACATCCCTTTCGAAAATGAATTTACCTCAATCTATTATTCAACACAAATGTTTAAAAAGCAGGTTTTCGCAAAAAGTTTGAAGTATAATATAATTCTAACTTTATATGTAATACTTAATGATTTTAAATCATTAAAAATCATATTAATAAATAATTTACCAAGTGTTGTGCTTGATCTTAATGTAAGTTAGAGTTACTGCTCATTAAAACATTTTAGTTTACTTTAAACCAACTATATTTTCCCTAGAAAATTACTGTAGGGTCCCTACTGTAGGGTATTGTAGGTAGTCCCCCCCACGGGGGCAGGAGGGGTGAGAGTAGGGGTATGTAATTCCTGTTCCTGTAAATGTGCGGAGGGCAAGCTCGACGCATTCCATTAGGCTCATTCAAGCCCCATCTTCTTAAATACAAAGTGTATCAAAATTTATTTTCAGTCTATAAGTATTATTATGACGTTAAAGTTTGTGATAAGTGGAAAAGGAAGATGTTAACTTTTACTTGAATGTCATTTATATTACAAAGAAAAACAAGTTGAAGAAAGGGTTTATTGGAAGCGTGAAAGATTTCAAAGTCTAAAACGTGGAGCGCGAATCATAACAGAATCAGATAGTTTTTTAGTAGGTAAGAGGTAGGAAACGGTGCTCATGTGGATGCAAAGAATCAAATGGCAAATATCCGTGACACGGCAAAAAAACACCGTGATACACCAACTTGTTCTTGGTTTCAGTCTCGAGTGGAGCTAGTCAAAGTTTGTTGCAAAACTAGCTAGTGTAACAAATATGAAACGAATAATAAGATACATTCGAATGAAAGCAAATACTGGACCAGCTATTTCTAGTTACCGTTGTGGCATTGTGTTTCCTGATGGATAAAAAACCAACTGTAAATAGAGGAGAGTTTTTAATGTATGACTCAGGCCCTCAAGATGACCGTATACTTATATTTTCTATTCTAAGAAACTTACAGCGTCTTGGACGTTCTGAACATTGGTATACTGAAGGCACCTTCAAGACTGTACCACCCCTATTTGAGCAGTTGTATACTATTCACGGATTTGAAGCAAATAGCTCCGCCTCACTTGTGTATGCACTTCTAGCGGACAAGAGACAAGGAACTTACTCTCGTCTTTTAAGAAAGGTGAAGGAGCTAGAGTCAGCTTATAACCCTCGGAACTTTATGACTGACTTTGAGATGTCAATGATAAATGCAGTGAAGGATGAGTAGCCTCTTAAAAATCATCGTGGCTGTTTCTTCCATTTTTGTCAGTGTATTTTATGAAAATTTTGTATCATCTGCTAAGCATGGTTTTGAAGACAGACATTTTAACTTGAAGATGGTTCATTAATTAGTACCAAAACCAAGACAGTAAGGAAGGGAAATACAACACATGAGTCAAAATTGGAACATTTTGTTTACCCATAAAGATATTAAGTCAACGAATTACACTATGGTTCTATATTTTAAGGCATACCAATTATGAAGAACCTGCAGGATTTTGAGGTGTTTGGCACGGCCTATTCGTATATTTAGTCGAATATGTATCTTCATCATTTATAAACTATAAATGCTCAACATCCTTTAAATGAGTTTAATAAAAAACATCATGTTTTATAAAGCTTGATGTTAATTTGTCATTAGATACTACAATTAAAAAAACCTGTCGAGGATTGGAGAATGACACTTTACTCTTTTATAGATTCCTAAAAATACACTACTTATATTTAGTTAGTGCCTCTTTGTATTTAATTTGTTTTTAGCACCACCTGTTTTAGTTATAAGTTGTCTCTTGAAAATGTGGGCAACATTTTTGTACACAAAGTGTTCAGCCTTATGAGAAAGACATGAAGTGGTTTGTGGCCTAACAATTCCATTTAATCTAATTTAATTTATTTGAGGTATTTAATGTACACTTTATGAACTGATTGATTATATCAGTACAGGAGAATTTCTATGACCGAGATTGAAAGGGCTTAACAATTTTGCTGGGAATTGTATTTTCACATATCTTGCAGGGTTCTTTTATATGTCAAAATTGACATGGGATCGATGGCTTTACTTCCTCTCTAAAATATGTTACTCTACAAATTTTAATTGCTCAAGAAAAATCTGTCGACCCCGGCTGGGTTTGAACCCAAGAACATTAGGTTCCTAGGCAAGCACTTTACCGCAAGACCACCGAGGTCTACTCTTACAATGCCTAAAGGTTCCTCAGCCCGTAGCAGTGTAATTTATTAAGGTAAAACTGCTACCTTTTTGGTAAACAAAGTGTACAAGTTTGTAGTTCAAGAAAATGACAGCACCTTATATTTTAATAATTGCATGTCCTAATTGGTGGTGATAACAGTTTCAAACAGTGGTTTCAAGTTGAATTTAATCTGCTATCAGAAGCAAAATTATACTTTCAAGTTTTTAAATGCCAAAAGAAGTATTGTGCAGCTGTCACTTATGATATTTGGAAAATAAATATAGTTACTTTGTATCAATGTCGGCTAAAATAATTATTACTTGCTCTAAAAAGGTTCATTTTGCAGTCTCTTACTATGCATTAGGAATGTATAAAGTTAAAAAAAATATTAATAAAAGTGTCCTATCATTCTTTACATATTTCCTTTTCTCCCTTTTATGGTTTTTGATTTCCTTTTTTAAAAAGTTATGTTCTGTATTTCACACTCCTCCCTGATAGAGTTCTGATAGAATGAAACCTAGGTCGGGATATTTGGCAGAGACTATCAATTTTCTTAAGGAGGCAGCCAGTCTAGTCCAGTCCAGCAATGTAAAGTGTTTTTATTGTAACAGCCATTTTGTGATTGTTCCCTTTTATATGTTTTCTATTCACCTTTCCTGTACCTTCTTCCAAATATATATTACAAAATACATCTATGATATAGATAACAACAAATCCAGTGCCAGTTGTTTACCTGCCACCCTGATGTGCTGCAGCCGAGGCATGAGCTCACAGTCGAAGCAGCACATGGTGTCACCAGTGAGGAAGCGTGTCTTCTTGCGACCGAGGTGCTCATCAATCTTGCGCAGGTGGGACAAGAGGTTGTTAGTCTTAGGGTCATCCTTTTTTAACAGCATCAGCTTCAGTTTCTGGAGGTGAAAAAACATTACTTTTTTTTTAATTTGAATCGAGAAACAATTTTCAAAGACACTTTTCATAGGACTTAAAATGTACACTCCATTTAATATGTAAGGTAGCATTTGTACCTTGACAGATTGCACTATGGCCTTATCTCGTGAGTTGCATCAAAGCGAAACTGAACCACACAAGGTAAGATTGTTAACTTGCAGGGTAAACTAAAGGTACACGGAACAAGGAATCCAGCCAAACACAACTAGCTATATACTTAAAAAGTAATATATCACAAGATAATTGAATGATATGGCAGTTTAAAATTAATATTTACAAGCCGAAAACATTTTCATGTGAAAATACCCAAACAGTATCAAGTATTTTTGCCTCATTAGCAGCCACATACTCTCTGTTTCCCCCCTCCCCCAACCTCCATTTATTTGAGGTGTCTAACTCTCACTTTCTAAGCCGACTGACTAAATCAGCGCAAGAGAATTTTTATGAGAGAGAGCAAAAGGGCTTGACAATTTTCCAGGGAAAGGTATTTTCACATACCTTCCAGGGATCCTTTACATGCCACAATCGACACAGGACTGATGGTTTTACTTCTCTTCTGGAGGAAGTTCTACTAAAGATTTTTATCATTTAAGAAAAATCCATTGATCCCAGTCTCAGTTTGAACCCACGAACATCGAGTCCTGAGGAGAGCACTTTACCCCAGGAGACTACAGGTTCTCTTTCTCAAAATAAGTTATATGTATGTATGTGTTTACTGAAGCCACTGGAGTATTTAATCAAGTTTAAATACTATGGTACCAGTGATGTGTATGTATTATTTGTAAAGTTCAAGAAGAATTTGCACTAAACTAATAACATGGGATGACATGAAATTTGGTAAGTGTTTATGAACATTATTCAAATCAAACCATAACAAGTTTGTTTCAAAGGATTCTTCATAATGTTTAAATAGTAGAAATCATGCTCAATGAAATCACTCCTTTGAGATTATGTGTGCGTGTTGACAGATGTCTTTAGACCACATCTTACTACCCGTTGAGGTTGTATGCATTATGCATAAATTACACTGGTGTATTAGGGATCAGAAAGGTTGAATATAGAGCAGATGCGCCCGATTTTATGTGGAGGAAAAGAAGAAAAGAAAAAACCTAAAAAAACAACCTTAGTACACTACCAGGAGTCGAACCATGATTTCCTCGGCTAGTCTATTCCCCGGTTTTGTAAATAAATAATTTTTTATTTATACATCATCTTACTGACAGAATAGTCACTAGAATTTACACACCAGCTTATGCTACCTGCAGGCGTCACTTTGATATCATCAAGACCTTTCCAAAAACATAATCTTCATCAACAACTGTTTCCAGCCTGTAGCCGGGTCAGTTTAGTAAAATGCCTCCCCTTCCTCTATCCTTTCACCATTCTTCCTCCTTTAATTTCTTCCATTCCTCTCCTCACACTTAAACACTTTCTGTTATTCACTCCTCCCATCTCTTTATTGGCCTCCTTTGCCTTAACCTAAAAAGAATGTTATTTGCTGAAAGGCCCTTCCTATGAAAATTATGACAGTTCTTAATGTCATAAAATAATGGCAGAGTTTTAGAATTGCACAAAAATTGCGAAAACAGCTCAACTGTCAGCGGGTTTTAATAAAAGTCCTGTGATTTGATCTGAACAATCACTAGTTGTTGATTAAAATAACCATAGTCATTACAACTTCAATCTCTACTTAGTTGCGGCTGTAAAATAAGACAAAGTAATAAACTCCTCATTCACTAATACCAGTCCTATTCTTATAATGTTTTTATGGGGGTTAATTATGTAGTCCTTGGAAGGGTTTTAAAGCCCAAAGAGATGACAAACAATATAAAATATCTAGGGAATGTGCAGGAATTTCTTATGGGATGTGGAGCGAGAAAAATTGGTGTAAGCTTTCACATAGTTTATCTTTGAATAAAAATTATTAATATTCTAAATTCCTGATAAAGAAAAAAATTCAAGTACTTTTCTCGAAGTTCAAAATTAAAAGAATAATTCCTGACTTCCCTGATGATTACACTAATATATTTTTTCTATAAAAAATAAAGCTTACGTACCAAATGATGTGGGCACTTAGGTAAATTGTCAAATACATAATCCAAAATAACTGAAAAATATCTATGAATGTGTTTGTTTGTTAAACTTCTTTGTTTCAATCAGGACCATGATAAGATTGTCACCAACCACAGAGACCACAAAAATTTGCCCCCCTATCAACAAAGATTAAAACCTAGTGAGTAATGGTAGAGGCAGTCAGTCACCATACAGTGCTGGACGCATGACTCAGAGCTTGTGAGAAATGTCAACATCTTATAATGCCAGATGGGAGGGATAGATATCACATGTTCTAATGTTTAGAAATGAGAAGATCCAATGGCAAAATTACTATACAAAAATTAAAAGTTGTAAAAATAAGAAAGGATGAATTAATTAGAGTGAAAAGAGTGAAAAAAGCCCACCCAGGGAAAGAGGTATTCAAAGTACAAATGTGACAGTTTCTTCCAGCTTCTACAGAATAAAAACTCTCACTCACAATGTTTTTATATCTCGGTATAATTCCTTTATTAAATATGAGGAAAAAAAGGAAGAAAAACACTGTGGAAACATGTTGGAGAAAGTATTATTATTATTATTATTAGCACCGCGTCTTACTACCTGTTCGGGTTATACGCACTTACGCTAATGTGTAATGGTAG
>CABFOV010008851.1:0-21786 GCA_902141375.1 Timema poppense
CAACCTTCCCAATTCCTAATTCATTAGAGTAATTAGTACTTAAAGCATATAACCCGAACGGGTAGTAAGACGCGGTGCTAAAAAAAAAAATTCATTGAGGCAGTGCCTATATTCACAGCCACATCGCAGTTCACAAATGAATCCCCTGGTACAGTTGCTTATCTGTATTATCCCGACTCTGGCGAGAATCTCTCAACTCCACTTGTTGATCAGAATTATCCTGGGAAACATCACAAAATGATTCTATTGCTTCTGTCACTTGAATACATGCTGGCATTGAATTCATCCAGCGAGACAAGGAGGAGCTGTCACACCATGCCCATGGGTCGATTCTCCGTGAGTCTCCAGTGACCACGTAAGCACCATCTAGTGCATTAGTGTTAGTTTGCACTCCTCTGGTACAGATCCAAGCATAGAGGATAGCAATCGTGGTGATATCGTGCCTCTAAAGCAACTAGACCAATTACAGAGTGTGTTATTGAAAGAATAATTTGTCCCAAATCATCGGCTCATTTTATGCACAACACCTCAGCGTTATGTTAAAACTCCAAAGTCGTTGCCTCTCAGATGACTGATTTTCAATTGGGATGCTTCTTGTTAGCAATTGTTAGTTCTACACAAAACAAACACTTTGTCTTGAAATTAAATCTTGAATCCACTCTTCTAAGATACTGGCCATATTTTTTCCTCCCGATACATGTTTTTCACCCTTCGGAGTGTAAGCCTTTCTACAATTATTATTCAGTTTCCCTGATTCTTTCCCCACAAGTAAATTATTACTTCCATCTTTTTGCAGCATATTATTCCCCCTAATATTTTCTAGGCCAACTTTCACCTCATTACACT
The DNA here is from genome assembly GCA_902141375.1 of Timema poppense. Lineage (NCBI taxonomy): Eukaryota > Metazoa > Arthropoda > Insecta > Phasmatodea > Timematidae > Timema > Timema poppense. The sequence continues at coordinate 847 of CABFOV010008851.1, forward strand.
TGTCACCCTTTTTGAATTTATTCTTGCAAATAACACATAATTATCATTCCAACGTAAGCAACATAAATATGCACATCGATTTATTAACATGTCCGACACTCTGAATACCCAATCAACTAGCAGAAAACTAATTGTAATCATAAAAAAAACCTGCACACCCGACTCGTAAGTGACGTGTCCAAACTTGCACGTTTTCACCGAGTGCCAAACAAACAAGGCACTGGGAAAAAGCTACATTTTGTTAAGTACCCTAAAGTCATTTTCATCAGAAAATGAAAATAGCTTTTTTATTTATAATCTTAATCAACGCCTAGATACAAATTTTAATGAAAGTCATTGGAGCCAATTTTTAGAAAATAATTTTTTTATCTTTTGTGCTAAAGAAAACTACCCTTAATTTTAGGGTTGGATATCCAATTCCAAAAATTCGGGCAACCATATGAAAACTCTAGATACCAAGTTTTAGCCCAATCAGAAAAATTGTTTAGGCTCTAATATGAGGTACAGACAGCAACACAAAAACCACTTTTTCAGATTCGAGGGTGTGTGTGTGTCATGAAACGTCGAAATTCATCAAAATCTTGAGATCGATTTTTTTTGTCGATCACAATACTTTATCTGCCCGTATGATAAACGAGAACGTAAAAATGCATGTAATTTGTAAACAAGATAAAATATTTAAACTTTGAAATCTGCTAAATTGTCATATATATAATCCTGGCAGCTATTCAAAGATATGATGATTGAAGTAACTCATACACACCAGCTAATCATATATAGTTACATCAAATTTTTAACTAATTAGTCTATTTAAACATCAATAAAGACGTTTTCCATTAAATTATGCTGTGAATTAAAAATGGATCAAATATTTCTCAATGTGATGTGTGTTCCCCCCTAAAAATTGTATACGAAGTAATAATTTCTTGGCAGAGAAAATAAATATTTTCATACAAATGTTTAGTGAACATTCAATATACACAATCATCTAACAGCATGGTTACATTTTACTACACCAAAAAAATAACAAGAACAGACTTCTATACAACAATAGATGGTAGTTTATTTTCAACAACATATATATATTAACATCATTCTTAAAATAAATTACATTATGCTAACAACATTTAGAAATATCAAACAATTATCATTCATATGGCTAATGAATTTAAAGTATATTATTAGAATCCATTGTACACTCCTGGTTAGAAAATACGTTCATCCAAAACACCATTATACTCATATGTGTCAATGAAAATAAACACTCCAGGATGGGAATAACATCAATTTTAATGTGTGAATAATTCAGTTGCACTGGTTAAATGTTTGGTCCTTTCTTAACCGTAATAACAAATGTTATTTTAAAAATAAATAAATACAATTATAGGAATGAACAACTGTATCATCAAACTAATATAAACAATGCATGATTTAACCCCAAGCACATAATTAGCAGATTTTTCACGATATAATTGGTAGGGTGTTGGCATTTCAAACCAAGTCGAAGGAAAAATGACTTTACAGTTACAAATAAAAGTGCTGATATATAAGTAGCTATATTTTAAACTTGTTTGCTTTCAATTTGATATTTTTTATACATACAATAGATCATGATGATTTTTTTTAATATTAATAACATAATATCAAATTAAAACATTTAAAAACATAAACACATGCTATACATGATTTATAAAAATTAACTAGGAATATTATAAATTTAATTTAATTGCTTATCAAAATAATGCTAACCATACTCTCCTTAACAAATCGAATATATTTTGGAAAACCTTTCATATTATATGGTTTAACCTGGAGGTGGTGAAGCGGAAGGGGGGAGGGGGGAAGCCCATTCTTTTTAAATTGTTTATAATTTATATGATCTTGACACCCCTTCAACATGTGAATATGCCCAGTGAAGCTGTAGATTGGTTGATTCAGCCCATATATGGCATTAGGCAGAACGTAACAACAGATAGTTGGTTTTGTAGCATGACCCTCGTGGAATAACTTTTGAAAGAACATATACTGCCCAAAGAAAGGAAAGGAAGTGTTACCATCCACCATGCATTGTGATAAAACCATCAACCTTAGCACTGAGATTATATACAGCCTTCTATAATTCAACAGATATTGTTGATGAAATGTTTTGGTTTTATTCCATGTCAACTAAAAGCAATTGGTGGCAGCAGCTCAAAATATTTTTCACCTTATTGAACTTTTGTGGTATCAATGTTCAAATAATATTCCATGGAAATAAAAAGGAACCACTTTTAGGTGACAGTTTTTGAAGAGTTTAGCTATGGATTTGGTCGAGGATCATATTAAGTTAAGAGCAACATTGACAAATTTGCCAAAAGAAATTGTGACAAGTATGAGAAAATGTATAAAGACTGAAGAAGAACTTTATGAGCATCAAATGTCCCAGGAATAACGACCAAAAAGCAACTAAATCTTGCGATAGCTATAAGAAGATAATATGCAAGTATATCTCTGTTGTGATATGTGAGAATTATAAATATCAATGACGAGGATTATACTATCTTTAATATGAAATGAAGTGACATATCAAGTTAATGATTTTTGTCTTAAACTAAGAGCCATTATTATAATTTTTTTAAGAATTCTTTGGAAAATTTGTGTTAAAATTGTAAGAGATGCGTGTATATTAAAATTAAAAATTGCCAAACTAATTAAAATATTTTCATTGAAAAATTATGTATGTATTTTTGGGGTAGTTTTCCTCCCACTCCACCTCTAACGTTGGTTAATAGGGCGCTATCACTCTCGGGTATAGCGGTACAGATAAACTTTAAAATTTTAAAATATGAGGGTGAAAGACACACATTTTCAAGGACCACTTTCATGGCTCACACCTCATTAAGACCCCAGAAAATGCATTTAAATTGGGCGAAACCTTTGTTTTTTCCCCATAATCTAAAGTACATTAGAAAGGTCTCATGGTTTCATAACAGTTAAAATGAGTAAAAATTGGACTTTCTTGCATTTACCCTGTACCCTTCATGTGTGATCTTATTTTTAGAGTTGCTTATCTCTCAGTCAACAATTTCCAAACACTCGTTTTCTATCTTCCGATTTCATCGTGGCATTTGCAATATAATTCTATCACAATAAATCTAATATCTGTTGAATTTTCGTTATTTATTCAAAATGGGTGAACATGTCTTATTGCATAAAAAAAAGCATACTAAAGAAAACCATTAATCAAGTGAAGATTTAGTACTGACCTGGTTTATTAACAGCCATAATCTATGGTGTTGTCTAAAGTGTAAATTCACACTTTAATAGCATCGATACCAATACTTCAAGAAAACTCCCCAAATGTTTATATTTATTATTGAATCGTCTATTTCCAAACATGGCCATCTCCATCAAAACTGTTTACTCAGAACAATGAGTCATTAGTTAAATGTATTGCTGTAGTAATTTAATAAAAAAAAGTCTTAAATCAGATGCACAAATCACAATAATCCTATTTCAATACTTTGACAGCTATTTAAGGTTACGTTTAGGAATTGGCCGATTTTGGAACTACTTAATGGAGATGGCCACTTTTGAAACCAAACAATATGGAGGTGGCTGGTTTTACTACCAATCCTATAATAAAATGTAAAACGTTCTGATGAATCTTATATTTTTAACCAATTTCAATAAAATGGTAATGAGTAAAAAATGATCAGTATTGTAGAATCAGACCTAAAAGACTACACAGTGGAAGTAGCATCCTCAGCCTTAGTCACAGCCCTCATTAGGACCTCGTCTTCAATATGTTCTTGTATCACATTCTTATAAAACTCTTAGCATTCTAAGTCCCGCCAATTAGCACCAAATGTTTTGCCAATAAGTTGTCTACATCACTAAGTTTAAATGGGTTAATACTAACACCTCTCTTGACAACAACTGGAAGGTCAGTTTTGAAATTCTTGCCTCTCTCCATTGTTGTTTTGTAGATATCCCCACCAGAAACTAAAACATTTGTTTCGTCTTTATTCCTTACAAAGGAAACCGTTTTGAAGGTGCATATTTAAAGTGCCACTATCCTGTTGGTTTAGTAACGTCTTGAGTTTTGGTTTTACAATCATACACTAAACTCTGGGTCCCCAGATGAACGATAGTGCTATGCTCGGAAAATACTTTAACATACTCCTTTGGATCACAGATTACTTAATGTGAACGAATGGCTTTCTCAATTCAACCAAATACTCTGTCTGGTGGCCGGAAAGAGCGCCCCACTGTTGGGAAAACAATTTCTATTTGATTAAGATTGGCTGGGGCGGAATTAAGAAGCCAGTTTGAAAGCATGGCCATCGTTGTATTGTTTTTATTTTGGCCTCCATAGTCGTTGGCCACCAGTCGCAGAGTAGCAATATTGCCGAGATCAGTATTACTAAAAGTATGATATAGAGTAGACGAAATTTCTGTTTCAATCCAATGGTAAATACAGACTGTATCGGAAGTTAATAGTGTTCTTGAATTGCCTTTTACAACAGTAGAGTTGTATTCATACCTCTGGTGGCTATAGTAGGCCGCCTGATCTGGCAACCGTGGCGGTACAGCTGATGTCAATAAACCATCAGCTGTACTTCTAAGAATTGTGTAATCTCTTTTGCGTCATGAAATTATTTCTTTTCTTCAAATCAGTTTCCCGTTTAATTCAACGCAAGTGGAGCCAGCATATGTCCTCGTTTTCTGGTTCTTCCTGGCTCACAGGGCTGTGGACATATGTCAAGTTTAAATAATTACTAGGTCAAGGGATTGGGTGGTGACGATCGATTTTCTTTAAGAGGCAACCATTACCTCTTTGTCCAATGGCAGCAGTGTAAAGTGTGAACCGTGTTCTTCTTTTCATTGTAAAGGCCATATTGTGTTTGTTCCTTTTATAGGTTTCTATCCACCTTTCCTATACCTTCTTCCAAATATAATAAAATAACACAACATAATCTTTGGCCCACAGTTTGCAAAGACTACTAAGCATGTACTGTACACATTTTGGATAAGAGCTGACAAAATGGCGGTCATGGCACACTTCATCCCATGGCCGGTTTTGAATCTTAGCTGCACCTCAAAGTAGATGATTGGTTTTAGAACTTGCAACTCAATAAATATGGCCAGTTCTGGAAATGATCCTAATATTTCGTGTAGATTACACACTTGAATTAGCTTGAGTCAGCTGTGGGCAGTCAACTTTACAGTTCAACCAAGAAATCAGTCTACTTTCCTGACCTGATGAAGCTGTCTGTGACAGTGAAAGCTCGTCTTGTTTCTTAGTGTTATATCTAAACAATTTCTACTCCAGTATCACCAAGGTAAGTGTGCTGGCTATCCCTCCTAATTTAAACCACACTTGAATTAGGACATTTTTGGAATCACTATATTTACCAGCAGGTAGAAAACTATCAAAACTTTAATTTTTCGCGGTAAAAACAATTTTTCAATTTTTTTTGGAAATGTTCACCTTTGGAAATAGACGACTCATATGTAGATAATCAAAATATATCTTAAGAGAGATAGTTATCATGGATATACTCTTTGTTCTCTACAAGAATATGTCAGACAAAGTATTAGTCTCTGATGACCATGGTTCATATAGGATTTGTCACTCCCTAATACCTTTATTTAGCTGGCAATAAAGAGAGTATTCAACCTGCATAGTGAAGCTTTTGTAAGTATATAAGAATAATATTATACATGTAGCACAAGTGTATGTCAACCAAATTGTGATAATTCCCTTCCACCAATAGTGCCTAACTAGAGTCATCTGCTACTAATGTCTGAATGGATGAGTGAGCGAGACAGTTTGTTCTTCGCGCTCTCAGCTGATTGCAGAGTTGTATTCTCCAAGCAGACAGCCCACTGCACCAAAGTAGCCCTGGGACAAACATTATGACATGTATCAATCACTTACAAAAGCATTATTTTCAATGTTGTTGGTTAACTTTAGGCCCGAGTGGGATCCCGAGCCTCAGGGAAAAAATTGGGAAAATGAACGTTCCTGAAACAGGCGGGAAATTAATTTTCCTCCGAATAGCAAGGACAAGTTTAAAAGTTAAATATAGACATCTCAATACAATAATAATTCTTATCTTAAGTATCTTGGTTCACATCGTATGACCGGAACAGGTAGTAAGACGTGGTGCACGCCATCATGGTTACGTAAGGTTGTTTGCAGAAAGTAGGTCTAGACTCAATAATATTCCAGCTATTATATGAACATTTTGCAGTTAATGAATAATATTATATTAATAACATGTGTTTCAAGGGATGAAGCAAAAAACCCTTAAAAGAGTTAAACATTTTCATTGCTTGGTAATAAAGTAAATCTCGAATGTTTGTTTACACATCACTCGGCAGTCGTTTTTATTTTCATGGTCGTCTTTAAATAGTGTTTCTGAAAGTGACGTTCACTCAATCAAATTATATCCATTCCTGAGTATTTTTTAATCATTCAATCAAATTTTACCTTTATAAAACTACACAGTTGTGTTGAGAACATGAAAACAATATTTATTTTGCTTTGTTCGGGGTTGTGCATTCCTGTTTTTAAGGATAAGGCTGTTGAAAATCAAGCTGCCAACCATAGAAAACATAATTTAAAATTGATTATAGAAACTATTATGATTATAACCATTTTTGAATATCTTATTCTATAAAAAGGAACAATGATTTTGAAACTTAAATTCAAACTATAGTTTGTTTCAACTGTATTAAATCGATTGTTTATTTGAAAATCTCTATTTTTAAGAGAGTATTTTGTTCTAGTTTACAATAATAAGAATAAAATATTTTACATGAGCGCGAACAAGGCTATTTTCATATTCCTTAGTTTATTATCTTTGATTAGTTTCCATAATGGCTGCGCCGGTAGATAGTTCAAAGAAGCCAAGAGTGTGGGAATATTTTGGAAAAAGAGAAGATTAAGTGTCCAAAAAATGTATAAATTGTAGCAAAATTTTAAAAACTAATCAGGGTAGTACTTGAGGGTTATTGAGGCACCTTTCTCAACACTCAACGCTAGAGCGAGAGTTAAAAATCCAGCAAGAACGGGCCGGGAAGAAGCGACCATGTGCTAATATACAAGTAGATGGCCCAAGCCAAAAACAAGTGAAAATTGAAGAGGCATTTAAATGGCCTCCAAATCATAGCAAAGCTGTGACTATTAGAACAAAAAATTAAAAAAAAACACTAATGCAGCTCAACCAACTTAGAAAGTGCCTTCCCAATATACTTTAAAAAAAAAATCCATACAGCAAAGCGAAATCGACATTGTCTGAAGCTATCGCACAGGCAATATTGTTTCAATGTCTTTGGACATCACGAAGCAATGAATATTTTATGTCAATCATTTCATTGATAATCTGGAACTGAAAAATTACTGTCTAGAGTACAACTTCCCTGGAGGTCACACAGGTGACAAAGTTAATGACATTTTGAATAGTGAAATAATTTAAAACTTCAAGATGCCAAAGTGCCTATTAATTGTGTGGCCAATAATGGACGAAACTTTAAGCTGGTATGTCCTTTTGTCAAGTAGAAATCACTCAACTGCCCTGTTTTGCTCATATCTTGCGGTTGGCTTTGTATGATTCAAAGAAAAATGCAGATGATATATGCCTAATGTTAAAAAAAGGAAAACACAATTGTTGGATTCAACATACACTTTGAAATATCAAGTGCAGAATTTCACAAGATTCAAGAAGAGTTGATATTAAAATGTTTTCAACTAATTCAAGACTGCCCTATGCAAAGGAAATCAGAGCATTTATTATTGTTGGAGAGGTTAGTAGTGAACAAGGACGCAGTGTTGTGACGAGCTAATGGGTATTAGCTCTCCCAAGTAAATGGCTTTATCATCGATCAAGATATCAACAACGTGTCATGAACTACGGCGAAGTTTGGATTTCCCATGGCCGACCAGAGGCGGTGGTTGTATTCTGAGATTATCACTAATGAGCTTCAGTTAATTAACATGGAGCGCTAAAACCACAACCAAAAGAAACAAGTAATGTTGGAACTTCTTATGTTTTCTATCATCCCTCCCTTTCTCGGCTTGTTATGCATGCGCCTATCCCTCCTTTGGCGCCCACTCCTTCGAGCACTGTAATGCTGAGACGTGATCGGCTGAACTCACCCGCCTTCTCCTTTCCTGTTTTGGTTCCGAACAGGGAGTTTTGGTAATATATTGTCCGAGCTAATTTTCGAATACAGAACGTTTTACTATCTGTTGCTGGTTGGTTGTCTAATAGTTGTTTCTCTACGTCTGTACCATAGCCGACCAAGAGAGCCGGCCGGGCCTGGGCGTCCAACAGAGTTGAAACTTGGGTTTGCTGGTTTGCCAACATCTATTATTCAACTGTGGGTGCACTTCAAGTGCTCAAACAATCCTACCATAAGGATTAGGATGGTGGAATCCCTGCAAGGAATATTTATCTGGTTACAGCCGGCTAATGGGCTGATTATAGTTTAGTCTAATTGTCTAGCCATAGTCAATGTTTGGTTTGTCTTAGTATACTCTCGGAGCCTATTGCTTATTTTATTTGTGTGTATTCAATGTGGGCTTATTTTAATAGGATTGCCTACCCTTACTACATGAGCCAGCTAGGGCTAGTTAGTTGTGCAAGCCAATTTTTAGTTTGGAAACTTAATTTGCTGGAATTGGTCTTCATAATATGTGTGCATCTATACCTTTGAGAATTGTTAAATTATATTAAGATGTATTTGCTGTTGTTGATTGGACTGTCGCTCATTAGCGTTCGATTCATTGTGAGGTTCCTCTCTTTGTATGATTGCTAGGGGGAACGTCAGCTCACGGTTATTGGGACGTACTATGTGTAATTAATGACCTAATTTGGTCTGCCAGACCTTTTAATGGGCTCATTTACTAATTGTTATATTGTCTTGTTCTTTTGCCTCTTTGTGGCATGGCATGTCCATGCGAGACCCTAGCTTCTTGCAGTCTTGAGTGCATTACTTACCCTTTATACGAGCACCTTAAGCCGAGCGCTTATTGATGTTAATCTTTAAATAATGTACACCTTTATAGTAAGGTTTGATAGTGAGCTCAGTTATGGTCAACCACGGCTATTACTGTGATGTCCTAATTGGGGCTTATTATTTCTAAACTAGTGGGACGTGGTTTGCTCCTCCTTAATGTGGACTTGAAGTTCACGCAGTATGACCCTTCTTATTAAAAGGGACTATATTACCGTTCAATAACTTCTATGTATGCCGATGACCAAGAGCAGTATGAGTCCACATGCTCCTTTGTTAGTCACACTTGTTGTGGTATTAGTCTTTTCCTAGGTAAACTCGGTAATTATCTCGTATGAACTCTATTGACTGGTCGATTTCTTGCCGGCAACAAGTTGTCGTGATTTATTGGCTAGTTTATAATTACTAGAAGCTTTCACCTGGTGCAGTTAACCAAAGGTATCCGTCTTTTTTTCATAATGCTCTACCTAAAGGACACTTCAAATAGGCTGCAAGGCCAGTAGCCAGCTGTATGGTGTCATACTATTCTTATATTTAAATACTGTTATTACAATGTATACTTAATTGATAAGCCAACAGAAACCTAATTAACTATCTATTTTTATACTTGTGTATAACTGCTATAACGATTGTATTTCATGCTTTGTCCTTTATAACTGTAAAGTAGGGTGCAGTGTCAAGACATCGACAATTAGGCTGCGAGTGAGTGGTGGGTGTCTTGTTGGTAGCCATGTAGAAATTCTGAGACCTCTCCATGAAACTACTGTAGATATTTGTGGAGATAGGATCCCCTCAGCATCATTGGTAATCCTGGTATTTATTCAATGATGACATGTTCAAAGCAGTATAACAAAGACAACGCCCGAAAATTTCTTCAAGTCATAGTATTATTTCCGCACAGGCCTAGTTTATTTTCTTGGTAAGAAATAATACAAAATTAAAAACAGATTATGGTTTAGCTGGCCAATAGCTTGTAAAATGTATGTTGAACCTTTTATCTGCGACAAAGGTTAACACTTTATTTTATAAATCTACAAATCTAATTTAAGTTATGAGGAACAAGTATTTGAGGTTAAGGTTGGCAGATTTAATTGTCTGTTTGATCCAGGGCATACATAAATTAGTCCCTATTACCTCATATTTCAAGAATAGAGAACACAAAGTAGTAAATCTTACCTCATGTTCCAAGAAGAGAGCTTTTAAGGTTCCTTTAGACCAATAGTCCATGGCATGTGCCAGTAGTTTCATGGAGATAGGATTGACTCTCAGGAAGTTTCCCACAAACACAACCTGAAAGAGTTTGGAATCAGGTGATTTAGTCCTCTTTCTTTCAAAGCTACATTTATTTTCCAATCTAATAAGAATACTATTAAACTTGGTTTACATTATTATTTAGTTGAAGTGTGGTGTGTGTTAGATTTTTCCTATCTTGAATCACAGGTAAATAACAAAGAAATATTTATTTCTTAGGAAAATGGAAACAATTCATTTCACAGTTCTAAATTTATGTTCTCGAACCATTCCATATAAAGTGATTAAAATTGTATCTATTTGTGAAACTGACCTTGGATTTTCATGAAATTTGGAATAATTTTTATTCCTACAAAGCTAGTTAAAAATGAAAAGTTTCAAAAATTCTGTTCATTAGTTTTTAAACTGTATATTTTCAAAAATGAGGCAGTTTGAGCTTCACTATCCATTATGTTCAATTTAATTTCCTGAGTTTGAAACATGATATGAGAAATAAAATAAAAACAATTATGTAGGGTTTTTATTGGGCTTTAAAATGGTTTCACATGAATCCGTTGGTGTATTTATTTTAAAAGTTCAAGGTCACTAGCTCAACATTTTGACTTTAAATCTATCAAAAATTATGTTTGAATAAAACAAAAACTTATTCACTCATATATTAAAGGTATGCAATGGGATATTTAAATTTATTTTTATTTTCAATAATATAGGGGTCACCAAAATAATAGCACGCACAGAATGACTCATTACCATGTATTGAAAATATTTAATTTGCAAACTCATACACAGTTTAAATATATATACTCCAGCTTTTAAAGTGTGTGTGTGTGTGTGTGTGTGTGTGTGTGTGTGTGTATATATATACAAACACACACACACTTTAAAAGCTGGAGTATTTTTCTTGTTTATACAAGTTGTCGTGAATCATATCAGTCAAATGTTTGCACTGGGAGAGAAACACTGATATTGTGTAAAGTGATTGAGGAATCAAGCTGTGTACTTACATTAATCAGTTTACAGGTGATTTAATTCCATTTTAGTGTGTTTATGTTACATTAAAATAATTATTCATTTGTAACAATAATTGTGTATATTTTATTTTAATAATTTATAAAACTAAGAGCTATAAGTGTGTAATATGAAAGAAAAAATGGGAAATTTAATTTCAATATCTACTGTTGCACTACTTTTAAGAAAGAAGAGTATAAAATCTAAAAAAATGTTAGACCTGTTACCAATTGGATTTGCTTAGTGCATAATGATATTCAAAGTAAAATGAGAATCTGTGATGGTTGTAGAAAACCATTGTGTCAGGGAAAATATAAAACAGTGCAAGCTGACAGGAAGGAAAATAGCACGCCAGGTCAGCTTTGACAATAAATTTGGCCATTCCAGTTGGTGACAACCTGCACAGTACTCGGATAGACCCAGGGTGATCCAAGTTGGTTCTACCACATGAGGTCACGTTAACTCTCCCAACAAGGAGCCCCACACAACGCTAGACATGACAACCTTCGCATGGGGCATCGCCAAGAGAGAGGTTGTGGCAGCAAGGGGTACAGGAAAGTACTAATTTTGTGTCAGTAACTTTCACGAATGCAACCAATCTTTTCTCAACGTAAAGTAACTGGTTATTGACATACTCAACTTCCCTTACACAAAGATATTGTAACCAGTGCGCTTTCATGACAGAGCTCGAGTGCGTTAACAAGATTGTCAACAGAGGGGCCTGAAAGCTTCTGCACAAGATCGAACTGCTGGTTAAAGTAAGGAAGAGATGGAAGAGGATGGAAGAGTCCAGAAAAGGAGTTGAAAACAATAAGAAGCTTTTCCTTTAAGTCGCCTCTTACAACAAACAGGGGCTAGTGCGGGACTATCTAACCTCCATCCCACAGGGGACATTATGTTTACAGTGTGGTCAAGATGAAAAGGTAAGAGAATCAACTACTTCAACCAACTCCAGTGGCTCACTATAGAAACGAGGTCTAAAAGCTATTTTAGTTTAGATGTAAAATAAAATGTGTTAAGTTACCTTTTCAATCTTCTCATTAAGTGCGCACAAACGTGCAATAGAGCCGATATTATTGGTGATGGTGACGAGTGTGGCGCGGGCTAGGTCTTCCCGGGACACTGTGGAGCGTTTTTCCTTGGAGATCATCTGACCGAAACTGAACAGACACAACATACTTGAACAAACATAGCAACCATTATCTGTATAGCATGCTGTTTGTAACTCAACACAAACTGAACAGACACAACGTACTTGAACAAACATAGCAACCATTATCTGTATAGCATGCTGTTTGTAACTCAACACAAACTGAACAGACACAACGTACTTGAACAAACATAGCAACCATTATCTGTATAGCATGCTGTTTGTAACTCAACACAAACTGAACAGACACAACGTACTTGAACAAACATAGCAACCATTATCTGTATAGCATGCTGTTTGTAACTCAACACAAACTGAACAGACACAACGTACTTGAACAAACATAGCAACCATTATCTGTATAGCATGCTGTTTGTAACTCAACACAAACTGAACAGACACAACGTACTTGAACAAACATAGCAACCATTATCTGTATAGCATGCTGTTTGTAACTCAACACAAACTGAACAGACACAACGTACTTGAACAAACATAGCAACCATTATCTGTATAGCATGCTGTTTGTAACTCAACACAAACTGAACAGACACAACGTACTTGAACAAACATAGCAACCATTATCTGTATAGCATGCTGTTTGTAACTCAACACAAACTGAACAGACACAACGTACTTGAACAAACATAGCAACCATTATCTGTATAGCATGCTGTTTGTAACTCAACACAAACTGAACAGACACAACGTACTTGAACAAACATAGCAACCATTATCTGTATAGCATGCTGTTTGTAACTCAACACAAACTGAACAGACACAACGTACTTGAACAAACATAGCAACCATTATCTGTATAGCATGCTGTTTGTAACTCAACACAAACTGAACAGACACAACGTACTTGAACAAACATAGCAACCATTATCTGTATAGCATGCTGTTTGTAACTCAACACAAACTGCATTCACCACAAATATTTGTGTTAAAACTTCGCTGCTTGGGCTTCAACTGTTTGCAGTGAATAGTTTTCAACAATCATTCAACATTACCACAGTTAATAACATCGAAGAATGAAAACTATTGATTATTATAATGTTGCTTTATTTTTCAAGTAGAACTATATTTTATTTCATATGATAAAGCTTGGGATTTTTAGGGGAGTTGGGCTGAATCCGCCATTTTGTGATCCTTAAGCTCCAATTTACCTTTGAATCCGAATACAAATAATGGGGAAAAAATATAAAAATAATAGAAAATAAAATATAATAGAATAATATAAAATACAAATATTAACTAAATGTTAACATTCTTTCTTATAATCCAAATTCAGTTAAGTGTTAGATTACTGGTCTGGGGCCTGGTTGTTGAGTTCAGCCTATAATTATTGGTTTTGAACCACCAATAAGCATTATTGAAGCTGTAACACAAATTTCACTATAAAAAATTTGGCATTTTATTTTTAAGAATTCTAGCTTGGAATCCAAAATTTTATCAAAATCTCGAATATACTTAAGGATTCGAGGATCCATCCCCAATTTTGTTATTTTATGTAAGTGCTTGGATTATCTTAAATTTATAATACAATTTGTTTTCACGGATTAATATATTTTCTTAAACATTAAATATAACAATGTTCCAAAAAACCTTGACTAAATACAAAGTTTAAAAAAAAGTCACAAATAACTGGCTTTGATTAAAATGAAAGAAGAATTTATGAGAACAAGATCCTCACATTTCATATATGATATAATAACACACGTATCACTGGTAGTCACTGATACTTAGGTCAAATATAGAAAATAAAATGTTTATGTAGATGTTATAAATCAAAATATTTTAGACATTTTAATTATTTAATGGTGAATAGTTTGCGGAAAAACCTTTGTTTTACTAATGAACAGTGTAACAAAACCTAAACATTGATAAATAATAATAGTTATTTTAGGAAAAGTAGAGATAGATTGATTGAAATTTGGTGCAAAATGGGGCTGAGGATTGTAGAGTTAAATTGATGGTAAAGCACATAATTGGATAAGCAGTTAAGGTTTTACCATAATACTATAGAAAACTAAAAACAGCCTAGTGAAATTAGGAAAGAGGGGTGTAGGATAATAGATAAAGCACTTTTATCTTTTGCAAGAACCAAATAACACATAATAATCTACATTATTACTTGGTGGCATGCCATTAAATTATTAATAGGAACATTTTGTTTATCACTTTTATCAATTTAATTGTATTATATTTGGGAGAAGGTATAGAATAGGTGGTTAGAGATATATAAAAGGAACAAAAACAATATGGCTGTTGCAATGAAAAGAAGAACACAGTTCACACTTTACACTGCTGCCAATGGACAAAGAAAATCGATCGTCACCACCCAATCCCCCGACCTAGGTTTCATTCTATCGGAAGTCATTAGAGAGGAGAGTGAAACGCGCAATGCAACTTCCTAAAAGAGGGGGGAAAACAAAACAAAAAACAACACAAAAGGGAGAAAATGGAATCAATTTAAAATGTAGATCATATTATTTTATGATCTATGTCTTAAACATATACAGAATATTTTTAGAAAAGATGTAACCAATAATATATCTTCAGCTACTACAAATAGTGAAGATGCAACTCAAGTACATTGACTCAGCGGTGACTTACTGTATCTACCCGAATATAAGACAAGACTTATTTTCAGTTTTCGACCTCGAAAAGTCAGGGGCCGTCTTATATTCACGCATTAAGAAAAATGTTGGTATAAGGTCAATATTTGTATGTTGTATAATACCAATATACCGTTATATGTTTATTTTACAAAGAAAAGGTATGTACGTGTTTTAAATTCTAAAACAAACCAGCATTTTTTTTTGTTTTAGAAGATATTAACATAGTTAAATATCTTAATTCTGTTGTTTTCAGCAATTACAACGTATTGTGCTAAGGACGTCCATGTTGGACACTTTCATAGCTCAATAAGTAGAATAAAACTTGAAATAGTTAAAATTATGGTAAAGAAATGAATAAATACAGAAAAAAATAATCTTATAGCTAAAAAATGAATTGTAAATTGTGTTTTTCACGCTGTTGTAAGCCTAAAAGACAACATACACTATTGTTTGATTTATAGAAGGAATGCTGTAATTATGGTGGCGCATTGTCACTGGTTGATTTCTAGCCACTTTCTATCGACCATTATCGTTCCACCATCTAAATCGCAGTTGATATCCTCGATTCATTCGTAAAAGAGTCGACAAGATGGCGTACCTAAACATTACAACTAACGCAATGTATAGTTTTAACACTAATGTGAAATATAAAAGAGTAAGCAACTAGTCATGACTAGTATGTACCATGCATTTTCATAACATTCCAAGCACACAAATACAATTACATCTTATCATTCACGATATTTCACAAAGTGTCCGGAAAAATATATAGAATAGTTACTATCGATATATCGCTATGAAGTTCTACAGCAAACCCGATAGCGATATTTTTTAACAAATTTCCAACTTCCCTAGTTGTCGATCAATTAGCATGGCGACACTTGGCATATTATGAGTTGTGGTTTCTAAAACGTATTCTTTCCAAGACTATGATTTTTAAATTTAGTTTATTTCATTGAGAAAGGTCAAGGTCAAAGTAGGTTTAAAGTCAATGGGTGAACACGTAAAAAAAAAGGAAGTGTAGAGCAGGAACAAAAGTGTTGAACATCGTAATAGTTATTATTCTAACTTCAAATTAAGAGTGGTTCATCTCGCCGAACAAAATAACAATAGTGAAGCTGCACGACATTATGGAATCACTGAAGTAAATGTACGGCATTTGAGGGGTATGAAGGAGCGGCTGAAATGTGCTCATTCCACAAGGAAATGTTTTCGTGGACCAAAAGTAGGGCGTTACCCCAAACTAGATGATGCGGTTCTTGAATTCGTTTTAGAAAATCGTCTAAGGGTTTTGGAATTTCTGTAGAAAGTATCCGAATGAAAGCATTGGAAGAGGCAACTATTAGAAAAATACCCAGACAGGAATTCAAAGCAAGTGTTACAACCCCACTCTGTTACCTTTTATTTACGGCCATGAATAAGATAAAAGGGAGCGGGAGTAAGCTATGGAACAAGTGACAAGGGAAATTATTAGCAATATTTAAAACCAACAATATGAACGGTTTATTCAAAACAATAACAATAGAGCAGAAAACTATACAAGGTCTCATTAATCAAACTGAGATATGTTGAAAACCAAACAAATATATAGTAACTTCATAACTTTAAATTGTGCAGATAATTTAAGAGAGCGTTATAAACTTTTAATATATCCAATATTCAAATGGGTCAGTCTTGAAGAGACAAAACAACCTGTAACGTTGAATTTAGTACAATAAATCAAAAAATATTAATATCCCTCAGGATAATACATAAAGATTAAATAAGGGCCTAAAGGGCACCTCCAAAACGTTACTAAAGAGGTTTTTTTCATATCAAAGAATAAAAACGTCAAAAAACGTTAACTTTACATGTTAACTTTCTATAAGAGACTTTATATTACTCGAGAGTTTGGCTGACTTTAGTCAAATTCCCCCGGGACTATCTGATTCTGACACAATATTAGGAAATGAAAACAATAACCCTACTAGTAAATAATAATGAAAATATCATATTAGAAGCAAACCATAGAAAAATATTAGGAAATATACTAAGGTTAAATAATTCCATAATTAATCAAAATGATCAGAAAATGACGTTACATTAACCTATTTTTCAAAATGCAAACAAATATAAGAAAGGCTAATTTGAAGTTTACAAAATAATTACTATTATCCACAATTTCAAAACAATTTACATTTAACTCGTTCAACTCTATGTCAATTAACAATTGTAGCTATCTAAAAGATTTAACACTCAAAAATCCCGGCACAGATTTATCTGATTACCAAACCCTTCCTTCACCTCTGACAAGACATCTTGTGAATGTGGGGAATGCCAGGCCTCCACCGTGGTTCGGATTCCACGTTAAACTGTAGGTCCTTCATTTCATCTCACAATCACCCTACCATTACACATTANTCACAATAACCCTACCATTACACATTAGCGTAAGTGCGTATAACCCGAACGGGTAGTAATACGCAGTGATAATAATAATAATTATAATAACACTCAAAAAGCCTATAGCGTCCTAG
Organism: Timema poppense; assembly: GCA_902141375.1. NCBI lineage: Eukaryota > Metazoa > Arthropoda > Insecta > Phasmatodea > Timematidae > Timema > Timema poppense. Next base: position 18,402 of record CABFOV010008851.1, read on the forward strand.
TGGCGACAAACAAAATATAGAGACTCATTTCAAATTTAACCATCAGTTAAAAATGAATAGATTTAGATAATAGAAAAATTACAACATCTAACATGGCTGACACTAGGAGTTAAAATTAAATTAGAGTCCAATAAATAAATCGCCATAGTTACGATATAATATATAAATGTTTTATCCTGACATTGACTAGGTCCAGGACAATGTTCCTTGGTCAATTGTTGAAATAAAATAGTTATTTTAGCATACACGCACATCACAATATATAGTGGACTTGGTCGCAATAGAATGAAGATGGGAGAACTGAACACACGGTCGATGACGTCAATGCGTAGTCCATCTCTATATCATCAGAGGGCAGGTGAATAGGTGAATAGTCATTCTCTAGTCGTGTCCAATACTGGCCGGCCCATTACGTGTTAGTAGAACAAGGACAGAGTGGACTTCTTCTTGTTGGAACATCGTAGCTCGCTCGGCCCACTCGTCAATTTAGGATGATAGGCGTAGGCCAGTATTGGTGGTTGCTAGTTTCAGAAGATTCATGAACAGTTTTATTATGTTGAAATTGATTATGTAGAGAGAATATTATTGTTCAGAATTGTTTTATTATGTCGTACCCACCTACGTGAACTACAATATATAATAGTACTATTGTAGGGATTCTATTAGTGTCAGTATATTTGGAGCGGGAAGTATGAATTACAGAGCGTTATGCGTTATGCTACCAAGTGGAGTAATCTTTAAATGTAATGAAACCGGGTGGATGACATACGATCTAATGGTTTCGTGGCTTCAAGAAGTTTGGGACAGGTGACCAGGAGCCCTACTAAGGCAAAGAGGATTGCTAACCTTTGATGCCTTTAGGGGTCATCTTACAGAAAAGGTAAAAAATAAAGTAGCCTCTTTAAACACAGACCTAGTAGGGATTCCAGGAGGTATGACCTCACAATTACAAGTGCTTGATGTTGCCGTAAATAAATCTTTCAAGCACCATCTCCGACGCCAATATGAAGAGTGGCTGTTATCTGGGAACTTCCCCTTAACCCCCAGTGGCAACATTACGAAGCCTTCAGTTGGATAAAAACAGCATGGACTAGTATTTCTACTGAATCCATTATAAAAGCATTCAAGAAGTTCTGTGTAAGTAACAGTTTGGGTGGAACAGAAGACTGTCAGAGTTCGAGTGAGGAGGACGCAACAAGGGAGGGGATGATGAATGACCAAGTTTTTGGTGTGTTTTAAACTTGTTTTATATTAAAACACAATATGTTATAATACTATAATAATAATATTAATTCATCCATATGATACTGATGTTACCTGGAATAAAATATGCAATGCAGCGATGAAAATTTAACTAATGTACAGTATATGAATAATATTAATGATAGTTATATTTTAATTTTGATTGTTAGTGACTAAATATTGACTACTCTAAAAATTTATAAAAATATTTTCTCCTAATTTCAAGTTCTCAAAATAGGTTTTGTTTTATTTTCGAGTCTTATAGTTGGGTAAATACGGTACTTACTCTACAGCATTGGGAACTTGAAAGTTCATTTCTGCATTTACAAAAGTAAAACAACTATCCCTATCTTGGGCTAGCTCCTCTACCCAGTTCACATAAATACACACTATCTCTTTCAGGTCCATTCTAATGCTATCCTTCCATCTGCATTTAGGTCTTCCCAGTGGTTTCTTCCCATTGGATTTGCGAGTCAATACTCTTAGATTCTCCCATTTGTTCTGCATGCCCTGCCCACCGTAATCTACAAGAATTGACTATCCTAACAATATCTTGTAATGAAAACAGGGTATGCAATTCATCATTGTGTAGCCTCTTTCACTCCAGTAGCCTTTTTGGACCAAATATATTCCTAAGCGCCATGTTTTTGAAGACTGTAATAGAATAACACTTCTTTAAATAGGTATACACACATACAATTACTTATTTAAGGAGTTTAAATTTAATTTGTTTTACAACTAAATTTCCCATTAATTAAAGACTTTAAATAAATGTCATGATAAACTGACTTTAGAAATCTCGTGCAAACACTATATATTTTCAATAAAACCTTCACTGTTAATGGCTCTTTGAAAACAAGTAAACGTCAGACCACTCCAGATTTTTAAAGTCAGTTTCCTAGAATATTTTTTTTTTGTTAGAGGTTAAATTTTTGAGCTCTATATACTTGCTGATATTAATATTACTCTTACATGTATGGATAAGGATGGTCTTGTTTGCTTTTCAAAAAACCATTCTCCGCGTCTTATTATTGTGACAGACTTAATATTACATTTTCTTGATTGATTTTAGATTCCATCTTTACCTTGCTGCTTTGTTTCCTTTTCAACTCACAACCAAACAACAGGAAAATGAGTCAATGAGATTCAAGATATATTGTTTTGACAACTTAATGACTAGTGTTTACAAATGGACACGCCATGAGAGATGTGCGATGCCAGTCTCTCTCCTTCAAAGAACGAAATAACATCATGCACTAAATTATGTTATGGCAACTGTAATTCTCTGTGATTAGTCAGCATACACGACTTGGAATTTGCTCACTGCCATGCATTCACTGGATACATTCCTTTTGAAAGTATATGTTGCCTGAAAATTAGTGACAGATAATTTAAAAGTATTTTCACCAAAAAAGACATCTAAATAATACCAAAGTAAAAAACATGCAAAATATGTTAAATTAAAATTGAAAATACACTAGCAAACAAACTAATTCACCGACATTTTGTTTTTCACATTTCTTACTAGTAGGATTAGAATATGTAATTAAATAAAAAATCTGGGCTTGAGTGCTAAAAAAACAGTATTTTCAGTGTTCAATCCAAACCAATTTACTCACTAACCTCTAGTAAACAGTTGTCTTAATATAACCAAACAAATCTAAATCTGTGTATCGTAATCGCTGCATTGTACCATTTTGTCCAGCCTTCCCTGTGCTCTTACATTACCCTAATAGCATACTTTGGGCTAGATTTTAAAAATGAGGAAAGTACATCTCATTGTTTGTTTCAACCCATTATGTATTTCAAAATGGCTTATAAGTGACCTCGTCTCCCCCTTTCCCTCTTGTATCAGTCAAACATACCTCAATTAGTTTGACACGTTTTTGGGTAAATTTATCTAAAATTTCATATAAATTAATTATTTTATGTTAATAAGAGGCTTTATAGGAAAGTGGGTGATGAAGGAGCAGGGATGTACCGAGGAAATGTAGAGGACGTACCATGTACCACTATTGACACACGTAGCAGGAACGTACCATGTACCACTATTGACACACATAGCAGGGATGTACCGAGGAAATGTAGAGGACGTACCATGTACCACTATTGACACACGTAGCAGGGATGTGTCGAGGAAGTG
>CABFOV010008852.1:0-12769 GCA_902141375.1 Timema poppense
TGTAATTGAGGAACATAACCTCATAATTTACATCAATGACGCTGTCCACGGTGATGTACGGATCCGTCAGGTACTTGTGGATGCCCTGATAGTCATTAACAACGGCTACGTGAGGTAAATCTGGTCTTTGCCCGAACTTCCCCCATAATGAATTTAAAAATAGTTTAGCCAGAGTGCAGAGACCAGGGTTTTTACAAACAAAATCGAAATATAATTTTACCCCTTCCTTTTCCTCATAATTTTGAATATAAGCTAAATGATCATTTTGGAGGTACACCACTCTAGCCCTCCGTTGGCTTCTTGTTTAATTTTCAAAAAAGTATCAATGTACCTGTGAAACATTCCTCTAGAACGTGTCTGACGGTCGTAAACAAATACATTGTACTCCCACTCTTCGTGTACTGCTTCAACGGTGTAGCCTTTCTTAACGGCTTTCCGGATCTCGTCAATCACCCAGACGCCTGTCAACCAACGATATTTCTTGTCATTATGCTGATATGCGTCTTGATTTTTATGCTCCCCGCATTTCCTGCACAAGTTGAACATTAACTTGTCGTGCATCCGTGTAGGCAATACGGGCATGAATAAATCCCGTAAAGGCGTCATGGTAGCTTTGGCTATGCCTTCTACTTGATCAATAGAAGGACAATTTGGTTCCAAGTGAATTTTGGGGTGGCTGATGGGAAATCTTTTGTAATTACGAACGTAAGAATACAGTGAACACACATCCAAGTTCTTGATCTTCTCTCCACAAGAAAGGTCTGATTCGTGGAAGAGCTTGATGCAATTTGTACGCCCGCCAAAGAATGTGTCCTTGGAACTGAGGGGCTACTTGCTGTACACCTCATGCTGGAATATAAATTATTTTAAGTCCTTGTTTGTGCGTTTCATCTCATTAAAAGTATACTCCCACTTTTCTACGACAGTATAGCCAGCATTCTTAAAATTTTCCACTCATGCCATGGAAGCTTCATAGCGCGTTTCCATGGTTTCGTGACGACTGTTTTTTTATATGGGTGGTCCTGTCAGGATAGCAGAGAGGGCACCCATGCAAATAATAGCCCCAGAACTGGAACACGGTGGTGGCATCTCCAGCTTTAACAACGCCCAACGCCGTCTACACGTCGCCCTAAAATATATTCCTCACGGCCGTTGCCCGCATGAAGTATAGAGACACCGCGTTGATGGGCCTCCCAGCAGAGCCATTGTACTGCGACGTTCGACAATCTGTCTGCACACCGGGAAGCCACTATTAGGGATGATACATATAATAATAATAATAATCGACTTTAATGGCGAAGTTAAGGCTACATATGACATTCTCCTTAGGGTGACTTCGGTGGTAAACCAACACGGCCTTTCCCACGATTGTACACGCCTCTCTGAAAGGATCCACCTTTGCTTTTTCCATAAACACATCTCTAAACTTTATGCAGGCCTTCTATAGGATATCTACATCTTTCTCACAATACAGTTCCATCTCACGGTTAAAATCAAATACATAATTTCCTTTACCAGCGCGTCCTACCACTTCTCAAATTGCTCCTTTCCTTCAACCGACAACTTACCGAGGACAAAGTCCTCCTTTGATGGCAAGGGACCGCTATACTCCGTGATTTCTTTTTTATTGAAAAAATGGGGGAAATGTTCCGTGGGCAAGGACTCGTCCAAGCCGAATGTTTTGGGCATCTTGGACAACGCCATCGGGAGAAAGATCAGCGAGTCAATAAAGTAGAGAGGTCTGTAAAGCATAAACTTGATTTTTCCACCATTCATTATGAGCTCTGTAGTCCATTTTTTTTTACCTCCATCATATATTTTAAAATAAAATTTCCATCATAGCCCTTGTCATTTTGGGTTAAATGGGTGATGTCCTTAAATTTTGTTGTTTCAATTTGCTCAAGAAATCCGAAAAATTGGGCCATTGTGACATCACTCTTGAATATGCGAATCTCTTCGCCCCCACATTCTGTGCAATAATGGTCATTTACATCTATATAAACGCAGGCCTTGCAACACGTATGCGTGACACAGAGGCTAGGTTCGTGCAAGTACGTGTTGACCGCACCTTGAAGAAGAGTTTCTTGTCTGCATTTGAAATCATAGCATACGAACAAGTAATTGCTCTTTTCCAGTGATGGATTGGATGGGGCCTGCTTCATGTAGCAGAAATTACCAAAAGGACGATATGTCTCACATACCCTACAAAAGGTTTTACCCCTCGCTGTGGCTTCAGGGGTAACTGGTTACGTCTAGTCAAAATGCAGTCTCCGGGTGACGTACGCTGTTAGGCACTGGTCTCGCGGGTCTAGTGCGTGAGGGTAAGTAAGGGAGATGGGGGATAAAACGTAGGCAAGTTATAGGGTTGCTAGGTTATGCAAATGAAAGCCCTCAGGGCTTAGAGGGGAAATTGGAGTAGGTGGTCAGGTGGTTGGTGAGAGGAGAAGATGAGAGGAACTAGATAACTCAGGCGTAGGTACACTTGGAGATGTTGGAGTAGAGTGCGGACGTCCGGGTATCCGGGTGTTACTGTCGGGGTATTAGAAAATGGGCTCTCGGGTGAAGTATTGTTTGGCCGGGGACGTTTTCTTCAGGGTCTTCTGTTGGTGGCTTTGCTGGAGTGGCAGGTGTAGATTATGCCGTTGAATTGCCGGTGACAAGGACAAGCCAATGGGAAGGGTGGAGAGGTAGAAGGAAGAAGTTCAGGCAACACGGGTGTCGTGGTGGGCGTAAGGATGGATTCCCAGCAACGTCAGTTGCGGTGGGAGGTAGGATGGAGTCCCGGCAACGATAGTCGCGGTGGAAGGTAAATAATGACGGAGAAACGAGAGTGAGTTAAGACAAAATTGCGTTTTACGAAACACGACAATTAATTAAACTCTTTCGTATAGATAGTTCACCAGGGTTGGGTCACCACTCTCCAACTGGCTCTGACCGAGGAATCACCGTGTTAAATACACTCCATTGCTGCCTGGTCTTTCACGAGGGGAGAAAAGGTAGCTTCCTATTGGCGCGGGAAAACGTGAGTGATAGTGGCCGCCAAGTGAGCCAATATAGAGAGGAGTTTCTGAATCCAAAGTCCGAAGACAAATGGGATGCTCTGATGCTCCCTGAAGGGGAGCACCAGAGCAAGTTTCAACACGTACCGACCAATTGGTCACACCGTGTGTCTCGCAAATAAAAAGACGGTTTGTCGCGTTTCGCGTAGTTCTGGGATAGAGAAAACAGAGAAACATACTATTAGTAATAGTGGGCGGGAAAGAGTTTTTGGGAAACTGAATAAGGGTTTTAGAGTTACGTGCGGAGACACTACTCTATGGGGGGCTGGGTGAGAGCATCCCAAACCACTGTTGACACATCTCGCTTATCCGAGCAGGGATTTGGGACGTCGATGGCACCCACCAGGGTCGATGACGTAGCTCCCAAACTACTGGATAAGAGGATTGGTGGCACCGGGAAGTCTGGCGTAGAAAGACTGCGCCAGTCCCCGGAAGTGGTCCTTGATGGTAGCCATATCCAGGTCGTGATGCAGAGTCTCATTCCGGACATACCAAGGTGCGCCCACAATGATCCTCAGACACACGCCCTGGAACGCCTGCATCCTCCTCATATACGTGTCAGCAAGGTGGCCCCAAGTGGGACACGTATAGTCGAGGATCGGTCTGAGCAGCTGCTTGTACAGCGTCAGACCGTTCCTTGTGGACAGGGCGCTACGCCTGTTAAGCAGTGGGCCTAGGATTCCCAGACCTTTGCCTCGTCTTGTTGAGTCTCTCGTTACAGTATTGTCTCCAGGTCAGTTTGGTGTCCAGCGTAAGTCTCAGTTACTTAACACTGTCTGCCCACCTGATCTATTCTCCGAACAGCTGGAGTGGGGCCGGCCTGTATTACTTTCTTTTCCATGAGAAGAGCACTTCAGTGCTTTTCTCCACCTTAATACTTGTCCTTCAAGTGGTCAGACACCCCTCCAACTGCATCAGGTGCGTATGGAGTCGCCTCTCCACTAGCTGCCCTCACTACAACTCCACTAGTAGAGCCGTGTCGTCCGCATACAGTGACAACTTGGGGTTTGGGGATTTTGGAATGTCGTTCACATAGAGACTGAAGAGCACTGGGCCCACCATGGAAACCTGCGGAACTTCAGCCCAGATGTTTCTAACTTGGTATGTGGCGTTCCCAAAGGTAGTGGAGAAGGTGCGGTGGGAAAGATTAGATTGAACAACCTTAACTAGGTAGAAGGGCAGGTTCAGGGAGAGGAGTTTGAAAAGGAGACCTTCGCGCCAAACACAGTCGAAGGCCTTTGCCACGTCGAGAAAGACAGTACCAGTCAGCCTGTTGATGTTTAAGTTCTTCATGACCTGCTCCACGAGCCGGAGGAGTTGGTGAGACGTAGCGTGTCCAGCCCGAAAGCCGAACTGCTTGTCGAACAAGATGCCCGCCTCGCGAACATGTCGGGTTAGTCTCGTCAGTAGTAGTCTATCGAACAACTTTCCCAGACAGTCGAGCAAGCTGATCGGTCGGTAGGACGAAGCTAGTGCCGGGTCCTTACCTGGCTTATGGAAGCAGAGGACGTTGGTGTGCTTCCAGAGCTTGGGGGAGTGCCTCAGGAACAGAATGGCGTTGAATAACTTCATGAGGAAGTTAATCGCCTCCAAGGGCAGCTTTCTGAGGACCGCGTTACTGATACCGTCGGGCCCGGGGGCCTTGTTTAGTCTTAGAGCGGCTATCAACCACGACATTTCTGTCACCTCCATGGGTTCAGGTTCATCCAAGGGTCTGTACGAGACCACACATATGACCTGAGCTACGTGCGCAACGTGCACCTGGTCTGACGGGTTGTCAGTCGGTACAAATTGCGCCTCTAAGTGCTCAGCGAGAGCATCGGTCTTCTCCTGGTTGGAGTTGGCCACACTGCTGTGACCCGCAATAGGCGGCCTTGGTGCGGGGACCCGCATCAAGTTCCTCGTCATTTGCCACAGGGACCTGTCCTGCACGCATAGGCTCTCAATCTTGTCCTCCCATAAACTGTTCCGGTATTCTCGGACCATCTCCCGAACCGCATGAACTTTTCGGCTCCAGTTGGCCTTGTCTACCGGGTCCCTCGAGATTCGCCTAGCCTTCCTTGGCCGATTTTTCTCCCAGGTGTGCCTGAGGATAGAATCGGGAAAAGAAGCCTGTGGCACCCTCTTAGAACGGTGCCTCGGCGTCGAAGTTTCGAGCAACCCCTTAATGGCGGAAGTTATGAGCTCCGCACCGCGATCGATTTCCGCTGCTGTTTGAAATGTAGGGGTGGGTCCCAACCTCCCTCTCAATACAATCGTAGACCTGTCCCAGTCAGTGCGCTTTAGGTTGGATTTTTCGGGGGGTCTATGAAGGACACCGCGCGTCCCAGATTCACAAGAACGGGGTTGTGATCCGAGTCTAGCTCAGCTAGAGACTTCAGCACTAACCGCCTTCCGATCCCTCTGGAGACAACGAAGTCTAGGAGGTCCGGGAAACCAATGAGATTGAGAGAAAAGTGGGTAGGGGTGGCAGGGCCGGAAGCCACCAGACCGTGTAGATCTATGACGTCGCGGATCAATCCACCATGAGCGCACATAATCCTAGAGCCCCATGAAGGGTGCTTAGCATTGAAATCACCACCGATTAAAACAGGCGTCGTACCTCGAAGCAGCACCTCCATGTCAGCCCCCGTATTCCGGTCGGACCGGCGGTAGGGAGGGAAGTAGATGAAAACTAGATGCACTGGGCCGGTCGAGGTCACCAGTTGGATAGCCGATGCTTCCATGTGTTGGAGGGGAGGAAGTGAGATGACGTGATGGTCAAGGCCCCTCCAGACCAGGACCGCCGTCCTGCCCCTTCCCACATCCCCCGCTCGGTCACTCCGATGGCAGATGAACTCTGCTAACGAGAACCTCATTGCGGAGCGCAAGTGGGTTTATCCCAACAAAATTAGATCGACACGATGCTTTGCCAGGAAACTTTAAAAAGAGTTTCCATGGGCGCTGAGTACAATGGGAAACTTGTCACGGCCGGCTTAGAGAACATGGACTGTGGAGTGGTCCAGGCAGTAGAGAGGGTGGGGGACGAGGCCTGTGCAAGTGTGGAGGAAAGATACAAGGGCTGACGGAACAGTCAGGCACAACAAAGCCTCCTAACACCTGTGTGAAAATTCTGCTCTTTCCAAACTGAAAATTTGCCCACAGACCTCACACACATTTTTGACATCACAGACCGACATGTGACCTCTGCAAACACCGGGACGTTTATGGTTATCAAAACATGTCTAGTTTGTGAACCATTGCCCACAGTTTTTACAGGTCAAAGTTCTTCCTCCACTGCAGACCGTTTTAGCATATCACTTTTTGCACGCGGATTCGCATTTGTGCTCGTTCTTATGATAAAATAGCACAGGATACTCACGGCAAAAGTAACCGTACTTAAATGCAGCTGTCAAAGATGTTATGACATCAAAATGGTTTTGATTATCATTGTGAAAATACAAATCCAGGTAGCACTTAAAGAAATGTTCCAAGGGTTAGGCCCCTCATATAGGACTTGCCTTCCCTAACCTTCCCGGAATTCCATGGTTTTGTAATCTGAGAGGTAAGTTTGTAAATGTTTCAGTTAAATTAGTCCACCTTTCAAATATTCCCATGGGCATCATGGCATACTTCCTCTACTTTGAGCTTTTGAATAGGACGACCCATTATTATATGCTTTAAGGTGATCACGTGCATGCTTCCTTGATCTCTTTTAATGTCACATATAGCTTTAGTGACAACCAATGCATGGGCAAGGCAAAGTATGTGGTTACTTGGTTGTTACTGCTATATGTGCTAGCGGAAGAGAGTATATCACATGTATGACTATCCATCCCACACGACTCTTTAAAGTGGTGTAACTTGATATACAGAGGGGACGAAGTGAGGAACGAATTATTGCTTTGTAACACTCGTTCTACATTAGAGAGCACAGCCTGCTGGTCAAGCTGATCTGCTCTTCTGAATGATACAAATACATGTCTTGCGAGGAGTCTGTGCTGTCTAATAGCTGACCTGCGTGATCCTCCTCTCTAACCCCGTGATTCTGGAGACGCCCTAGCAAAGCATTGATTTGCTCTTCGAGTCAGGTTTGAGCGTCACGATAGCTCTCTGGCGTCCACAATCGTATGATCAATTCACGCCTGATATAAAAAAACAGATTTAATTGTTTAATTCTTTCCTCAACGTTACGACGAGAGATACCTTGAGACGACCCTCCACTAACCTGATTTACCAGGCTATTAATTCTGGGTGGGGATGTTGATGAGGGCCGGCTGCTGCCAAATCCTCCGCTGGGATGTGAATGACTCTGGTCACCCGCTCATATTCATCTCTGGCTATTAGAGGTGGTGGGGGTCCTGGTGGTGGGTCGCCGTGCTGGAAATAACCTCTTGTTAATCACAATAAACACTCTTAAATACATTATTCGTAAACTAACCTAGAATTATTTTGAATTTGCTGAGTTATTTGTACAAAATAATTTTGAATTTGCGTGTTTGATAATTTTTCACAGGTATGTATAGTATAATACAATTGTGCAAGCTATCTCTTATAGGCTGATATTGTGTAACATTGGTAGCGTTTTACTATACTAGTTGTATTATTTTATAGGAAATGATAATATCTATAAAGGTGCCAGATTCAGATCCCATGACTTGACGTATGAATATGTAAAATTGTGTGACTCTGGCAGTTTAGAAAATACAAACTTTCGTTTGCATTCGACATAAAAGTTGTATATCACATAATTTGACGTTAATACTATCCGTCCTACCAAAATCCCACTATAGCTGTCACCGTGGATGGTATTAGATTCAGAAACCCATCGCTAGTGATAGGGTTAGAGGGGAAAACAAACCTATTGAATGCAGTCATTAACTTTAACGCACATAGAGTGTAAAAGTATAATTTAGTCAAATTAGTTCCACTGCTGTAACTTGCAGGTTTCATGCTTAGTGTATTTTCCATAACACTACTTACATAGAGCACTGTAAATATCATCCAAATCCCTATAGATGTCGTCATTGTAGTGGCTGCTGCTGCGGATCGGCCGTGTCGTGCTGATATTGTGTGGGACGGGTGGCAGGTATCACTCCGCTGAACTCACAATGTTCTGAGATATATGGCTCATTGTATACATGTCAGTAGTTTGACCAAATAACTCTGGGGGAATATAAACTTGTTACACTCTTCAACCCACCCATTATACATTATCTAGTCACAGGGTTATTTGTACACAGCCCTAAAACTAACTTTAAATGAATTTCACCCCTCCACCACTGGAAACAAAATATTTCGGAGGTTCCTATTCGAGGAGGGTCACAATAATATAGCCTGTCTGCCTGAACAAACAGTTTAGTTACAAATCTTGTCATATGATGCAGCTGTTTTGGCCAGATAAACTCCATCCTCTGTGAAGCTCTCCAACATGGCTCTGGTGGAAGCCCCTCTTCCCCTCCAGACCAGTTTTCAGTAAATCCTTATAAAACATACACTGTAGAAGATATTGGTCGAAAGATACATAACAGTTGTATTGCATACAGTCAGTCAATAAAGCGTTCAATATTAATATTACTCCTGATTATTATTTGAATAATGGGTATAAAAACTTAATTATTAAATAAAGCCACTGTTTAGATTATTATTCATTATTTAAAATAGCTATACGGTTTAAATGTAAGAAAGTCACCGTTAGAATTTTTTATTTAATAAATTTAATTATTAAATAAATACAATAAAGTCACTGTTAATATGATTCATCATTATTTAAAAATTGTCTATAATTTTAGTAACACTGACCAAAAATAAATGAAAGTCATAGCTAAATTCATAATCTAAATGTTAGAAGGTCAGTAGTTATAAATGTATAACACTTTATAACATAAATAATGTTGTCCACAATACCTTCATTTAGGGCGTCAGGCAGACCTCCTGTTGTCGCGCGATTGAAGTTAATTTTTTTTATCTTCTTACGATTGAAGGTCAGAAGTAGAATAAGGAAATTTTAAAATTGCGAGGGTTTTTATACAAAATCTCATCCAGATGTAGCTTACATATTTTTTGTAGCTTATTGGCGAATAATAAATTTTAACTTAGCTTTGTTAATAAATTAGATATAATGTACCGTTAATTGGTCAAATGTGTCTTGATAATCGTTGTGTACGGTCATGACTAGCTCAGTGCAAGAGTCTTGGCTCACTTTAGTCCTGTCCCTCTTTCAAACATAATACGTTAAAATTATTGACTAAGTGTGTACCACTCCACAGGTAAAATGCTGAAACATTTTTTAATCATCCCTACCACACTATCATAATTTATATATAGACGTTTAGTCAGAACGGGTGCTTGTATATCATCTAGTTATGTTGGTGGAGGTCGGGCGTTGAGGCTACTTTTTGTTTTCCGACTGTACTGGTCGTTGAGGCTACATTTAGTGTGCTGACTGTACCAGGTGTATGATGGTAGCATTACCACAAATACCCGTGTTTTCAGGATGTATACGTTGTGCGATAATTAGTGAGCTAGCAAGTATTTTCCTGACTGAACAGGTTCAGTACAATAATCACCGAGTAATGAATGGCCTGGGGCCCTGGGAAAATAGCAGTAAATGTTATCTTCTAGCTTGGACAAATTATATGTGTGCTCTACCACCAAGGCGTGATACTGCCACGTGTTGATATCCTCCTGCCAAGATGGTGGTCTCAATAGTTTCTTCACTCATTAGTAATCAGGCTCCGAATTGACAACATTATGTGCTCCACTGCTCTCAATCTGTGGATTCCGGGGGGCTAGTACCAGACACTGGCTGTTTAATTATATTCCCTGCCCCGTGGGGTGGGCAATGTCCCGGGTTGGACTTTCTGCCTCCCACTGCCTAGAATAAACAGAATTACCAACACGTCGCGGGAGGAGTGGCCTACGCCCGAGACTGCACGCTCTCCCATAAACTCCCGTCCAAAACCCTGGGGAACGCATTAAAAACTAATGGTCACACATTAAAAACTAATGGTCACACATTAAAAACTAATGGGGAATTTGTATTTTTTATATAAATAACTTTTATTTCTTGTAACTATCCTTCCTTCCTTTCTATTGATGAATTTTACAATGGTAATATAACTTTAAAGAACCAGAACCATAACCGAAACCTAATTGAGAACCAAAACGAACAGGGACTTTTATTTTTCTTCAACTGGAACTCGAACCATAACATTAACATATTTATTTTGAAAACAGGAATAAGAATCAGAACCAAAAAAGATTTCAGTTCGACTCCCTGGTTGTATAGTAGTAGCCTGGTAATTGTAACTTTGGTGAAAATACAAGTTGTGAACGTAGTAGTACCATTAGTACCAGCAGTACCATTATAACAAATACGGTGATATCTTCATGGTTATTATTTGATTCTGATTTATCTGTGAATGAGAGTGGATTTTCCTCTGGTTCTAGCCGGAGGGAAACCTTACATGGTGACGGTCCGTATGCCAGCCAGTGACAGCGCTGTTCTTTACGGTGGATGGCCTTGGAACTACAAGGTACATCTGCGACCATTTCAATGCGGCATCAATCAAGGTGATGGAGTTGGAGTGGCACACTTTTGGTACAGGTAATTGGCACCACTGCTCTCTAGCGCTAGCATTTACTTTTCAATAATTTGTAAACATGAACTAGTTTATTATAATTTACCCACGTATTTATAACTATAATAATAATATTTACAATTAAATTAATAGTACAAACAGTGTCACCCGAAGCCCTAATTATCCCTAAAAGATAATAAAAAAGCAACGGGTAGCAAATTTTACATTTATTAAATAAGATACAAGTTAATTGATAAGTACAGAAATACAAGAACAGAGAATGTAGAAGCAGGGATTGGGCATTGGCCCAGATCTAGCTAAATCTAGAGCCCAAGTTATACATCTCTTACAGAATGGGATCCAATATTTACTTATTCACTGCACGTATCAAGTCCCAGACGACATTTAAGTCCATCAAGAAGAGACTACAGACTCATAGAATAACAAACTAATGTAGACACATTATTCAATTAGAATTATGCTAGAAATATTCATATTAGAAAAGCACAGCAGGCGTTATATCAATACTTAAAGTTATAGCTTTACATTTACAACAAATATTTGTCCAAGAGGCTGAGTAATGCACAGGTAGACATATGACTATGTCATCTCGTGGTCTGGAGATATGAGTATTTGGTCATGCCATCTAGTTGTCTAGGGATTAGTTAATTTACACATCCATTAAACAACACCATCTAGTGACAATAGGACAAACAGACTAAATTTTAATCTCTCAAAGTGACCTCATAAATAAACACGCTTACAACAGTCCATTCTATATTTGCCACCAACAATTAAATAAATGTTAGTCAAGACAAAAATATAATTTTGTAAAATGTGTGGACATATATTTAAGCCGAAAGATAATTTTGAATTTATGCAAAACAAATTTACTGCAGATAGCGCTGCTTACCTACGCCGAGGCCTGTGGAATAATGTGGTAACAGCAGATACGAAACATGTCAATTATATAGTCCAAGAAAATCACCACGTGATCCCAGAGACAGATCGAGGGAAATGCAAAGGAGGGCAGGGAGAGACAAAAGAAGGAGAAAATGGTGGGTGCGATGATCCAATGTAACACCTGGCGTTGGCCCAGAAGATTATAGTATTGGAAAACTATGGACGCTTCTACTATGCAAACGTTAACTCATGTTGATAGAGTGGACGGACACACCCAAACAACCTTGTTCGAGAGTTCAGTGTAAGTGACCAAACTCTGGGCGCGGGCACACCACAAACAGTGGTGAGAGCGTCTCGAGCATGTTACGCCTAAAGACGCCGTCCATCCACAGCGTAAACGTTGACATCTCTTGTTATAAGTAGAGCAGATACACGCAAACGCTTCTGCAACGTTGAACAGGTGAAACTCAAGTTTCTGGTAGCGATTTTTACAACTAAATTAGTCAACAGACGACATAGAAAGTCTTGGTGGGGAGACAACTATTGATACTTTGAAATGCTATACCAGGCGTTACGCAAACCTCCGGTGGGAGAGCGGTGGGGGAAGGGGGAGGGGAGGAGAAGGCGCTCTTGAATAAGTTTAGTGCGAAAACTGGTTAAAAAACTTAACGTCGCTAATCAGCATTACACAACCACATATTATTATCATGACAAGAAAAAACTACTCATACACCCTCTACAGGTGGTTTATATGAGCACGATGGACCAGAGAGGGGTATGCTACCTCATTCAACAATGACACAGGGATGAGGCATTCCTCAACAGAACACTGTATTGTCCATCTATAAGCCAGTTTTTCCAAAGAATTATCGGCTGCAGAGCTCTGTGGGGAACATTTTCGAAAAACTTGTCACGCAGGAATACGTCCGTAGTTATTTTATGGAATTGACCACATATATTATTGTAAATTTAGAACTTTTTTTAAATGAGGAAGATAGAACTAAAAGAAAGCGATAAAACAAAAAAATAATCATTCCACACACACACACATTCACATGACTTTACAACGCAAAATAGTCTACCTATCTAAAAATGATAGAGATAGCAATTAATAATAAGAAAAGAAAACAATTCTGGAAATATTTAGTAACTATATAAATTAAATACATTTATATAATAATAATAATAATAATAATAATAATAATAATTGTAATAATATGTTTACTTCACACACACACACACACA